>JAVXUM010153678.1:0-14028 GCA_035590655.1 Pouteria glomerata
TAGAAACCTTTATTCGTGGATAATATTTACATTTGAGCATTAGTAAGCAAGAGGTTATTTTGTTAAGTTAAATATTTTATTTTAGAAATATTAGACATTATTTGATTCACAAGAAACACAATCTGAATTTTATTTCCCTGCAGTTCTTTTATTAAAAAAAATCCAGATTTAGAATCAACTTAGAAATTAAGAATTTAGGATTTCTTGTGGAAGATGACCTAGGACTTACCTAGAAAACTACACTGTGAGCCCTTGCACTTGGGGGTTATTATAGACGCACTTTTGAGAAGCGCTCAGAATGCTAAATGACTTCACTTTGGAGCTAGAATGAGCTACAGAAAGGGGAATGTTATTTACTTCTGTGGCCTACCCAGCGTTGATTCATAAGGTTCAAGAAGCTCAGAATGATGATGAAGAAACCAAGGAGATTCTGAAGAAGCTAGAAGAGTTAGCGAACTTACCAGGCTGGACATCTGATAAAGGAGTACTTAAGTATCAAGGAAGAACTTTGTGCCTTCAACCATCAGAATTAAAGTTATGAAAGAGTATCATCATTCACGGCTAATAGTGTGTCCTGGGAGTACGAAGATGTATCATAATATGGGAGGAAGAAGGATGTGGTAGAGTTCATAAGATGGTGCTTGATTTGCCAGTAGGTGAAAGCAGAACATCAGAGGCTAGCTGGATTATTACAGCCTTGGCATGTGTCTGAATGGAAGCGGGAGCACGTGACTATGGACTTTGTATCTGGTTTGCCGAAAATAAGAAGGGGTTGTGATGCTATATGGGTGATTGTGGATAGATTGAATAAGTCAGTCTACTTTTTGGCGATGAAGATGACAGATTCTCCAAATTCCTTGGCCCGGTTATACATACGGGGGATTGTGAGGCTATATGGGACATCAGTTTCCATTATCTTTGACAGAGATCCCCGTTTTGTTTCCCTCTTCTAACAAAGCTTTCAGGTTGCTATAGGGATTGAATTGTGTTTCAGTACAGCTTTTCATCCCCAAACTGATAGCCAATCAGAGAGAACCATTCAAGTGTTAGAAGACATGCTTTGAGCTTGTGTCCTGAATTTTAAAGGAAGCTGGGAAAAGCACTTGCCACTGGTGGAGTTTGCCTACAACAATAGTTATCAAAGTAGTATTGAAATGGCGCCATTTGAGGCTTTATATGGAAGACCTTGTAGATCCCCAGTGTGCTAGACACAAGTAGGAAAAGCAATTATGATTGGGCCAGAATTAGTTTAGGAAACAAATGAGAAAGTCAAGATTATTAGGTAGAGATTGGAGACAGCCTGGAGTCGCCAGAAAAGCTGTGCAGACCAACAGAGGTGCCTATTAGAGTTTCAAGTGGGAGATCACGTATTTTTGAAAGTATCACCATGGAAGAGACAATTCCGCTTTGGTAAGCGAGGTAAGTTATCTCTCCGCTATATTGGTCCGTTTGAGATTTTGGCACAGGTGGGAGAAGTGGCTTACAAGCTGGATCTACCACCACAGTTGTCTAGAGCACATGAGGTGTTTCATGTCTCAATGCTACGAAAGTATGCTCCAGACCCCACCCATGTGCTAAATTGGGCAGCGTTGGAGGTTGAGTCAGATGCTAGATATGAGGTGAAACCGATGCAGATCTTAGACACTCGAGACCAAGTGCTTTGAGGTAAGACTATTCCATTGGTTCGAGTGTTATGGAGGTATCATAACATCGAATAGATAACCTGGGAACGTGAATCGAAGATACAGGAGCGATTCCCTAATCTATTTTCTTGAGTCTCCTTCATTGTAATGTATAAGAAAATTTCGAGAACGAAAGTTTTATAAGGAAGAGGGAATGTAATATCCTATACTTTTAAATGAAGATATGCGAAGAATTTTATATGTTTCGATGGTGAATTGTAATCTAAGTTAGGAGATAACCCTAGACTTCAATTTTTGTTTAAAGATAATGAAATTTGAACATGTTTAAAATCTCAATAAGTTAAGTCAATATTAGTTTAAGGTTAGTGATTTAAAATCCCTAATTGTTTAAATTAGCTTAAGTAGTTAGAAAAGAAATTCTAAGTGTTAGAGAACTTAAAGTGTTAGGAACATAGTTAAATTGTGAAGTAAATTTTTTATTTTTCTAGGGGCAAAATGGTAATTTAAATTATGGTCCATCTAGAATTGTCTTCATATGTCTTATGTTTCCAAGTGAATTAAATTAAGTGGACCCTACTTATTTAATTAAAAGAAGCTTATATGTAAATGGTTAATTAATTGAAGAACAAGTGAAGCTTTTTTATTGGACAATAGAATCAAAATTTGAGAAGAAAAACAAAGGCTTGGCTGGCTAGCATTTAAGGCATTCGACCATACCAATTTAGGCCATAAGGCATTCAGCCAAAGCAAGAAAGAAAGGAGAAAATAAAGAGAAAAAGATGAGAAAAAGGAAAAGAATAGAAGAAAGAAAGAAAAGAGAAGAAAAAGAGGAAGAAGAAGAAAAGAAAAAGGAGAAGAAGATGAAAAAAAGTAAGGTTATCAAGGAAGAGAAATCTAGACTAAAAGAGGTAAGTTGTTTCCATTTAGTTTTAAATTAATTTTAGGGAAGAGCTAAATTAAATAAAAATGGTGTTCTTTACGAATTTTTGGAGAATTAAATCAAAGAAGAAGAGAATTGAAGAAATGGGTGGAAATTGCTAAGTTGGAGAGCTTAGAAACAACCTCACTTCCTCCCTGAAATTCTTGAAGATTTTGGCTAAATATTGAGGTAGGGATTCTTTACTCCATCTTATATATATATATATATGTGTGTGACATAAGAGTGTTAGAATTGCAAAATTTAGAGAATCGGATGAATTAGAAAAATTCTTGCAAGATTAGTGTTGGTATGAACTTAAAATGGTTAGAAACCTAACTTAGGTGATGGCTGTAAATTTCAGCACTTTGACACTTTAAGAACAGAAAATTTGTGACTTAAAACCCTAGGTTTCCATTTAATTTGATTTCTTAATGTGTACTAGAAATTTGGGATGAAAACCTAGTGTTTTGGTGGCCTAAATCCTTGGAATTCTACTAAATTCTACACCATATTCAAGTACTGTAAATTTTAGGGTCTTACCACCTATTTGGGCTCTAATTCACACTTAGAAACACTATTTAAAAGGGTAAGAAAGATACCTAATTGATATGCACAAAATTGTGGTTAAATGAGCAAAAAAAAAACATTCTGCACCTTTATGAATGTTCAAAATAGAATTTTTCCATGTTTAAATTGGTTTAATGAAATTGGAGATTGAGTAAATGCTTTGGTGTTGTGTTATATGTATATTTAGTATGCTTGTGTAGTGAATTGGAAGCTAATAAGCTAGTTTATGATGTACCATTGCAAGTTAGAATATGACTATATGAAATTCATGTAAGTTAGCAAATAAAATGTGGACATAATTGAAAAGAAATAAAATGTTTGGCTTATTGTTTGGCTGGGGTTTGAGTTACAGAAAATACGAAAGGTTTTGAGATATCCTCAGATTGAAAGTCCCAGAACCTGCGTAGGGTTTGGTTTTCATGCCAGTGGGTTAGTAGCCTACAACATGTTTAGTACACCTATGGCGTATCGTTTCCCTGGACTGCGATCCTAAAGCACGTTTAGTCATGTGTACAGAATTATTCATGGCGTATCGTTGCCCTGCGCTGCGACCCTAAAGCACGTTTAGTTCTGCGCCCACTCTCCAATGATTGTGCGAAAGATTATTGTAAAATAGAAACACTATTAAATGGTGACATAAATATGCACAACTACAAATTTATGAAATGTTGATAATTGTTGAAAATTGATGGTTTTATAATATGGATATTTGGTGCATTATGGATTTCTTAAATAATTGCCTTGGTTGTGCTTCATATGCTTTAAGCATGCATTATCTTGCATCATATATATATAATAGTATGAAGTAGCGTGAATACACATCATTCGTGCTCACGTCCCTACAGATGTCAATGCAGGACCCACGCAAAAAGATTGAAGGTGACCTAAAATCAGGATAGAAGATATATCTGGCATCCTTAAAAATTTCTAGCTAGTTTGGAATTTTGTAATGTACATTTGTAAATTTAAAGTTGTGAGAAAATGTAAGATATTTTTATTTTTGGGATGTATAGACCATAAGGTCTAGTGATTTAAATGTAATATAATGGTAGTTAATTTATCCTTTTTATTTATGTAATGAGATAGTATCATTGTGGCTTCGGTTATGTAGTATCCACTTCATTGTCTAACAGGTTTACAGTGCTATAGCTTGTGGGTCCCATTGCATTACCATTGTGTATGCTCTAATATTATGACCAAGTTATCCATAATATGCATGTTTATCACTCACTCCTCGGGTCCTTGGATCCGAGACGTGACACTGTAGCCCAATTAAAATTTTGACAAAAAATTTTCTTAATAGTAATATTTTAGTTTAATTATTTATAGTCCGAGTAATACCCAACTCATACCTCAAGTATATTTTAAGTTTTAGCTTAATTATTTACAATTCAAAAAATGCTCAGTCCATAGTCCAAATATATTTTATAAATAAAAAATAAACTAGTAACCTTAAAAGTTCAAAAAAAATAATCAAGACATAATCCAAGAGTACATACCGATACATGAGTAAAACTTTTAATTGTTCGGTAAATTTTCTAATTTTTTTTTTCCTTTTCATCTTTTCTAGTAAGCTAATTTTTTCTCTTTCAAAGTAAAGGTTTTTGGATTGAAGCAGAGTAACTACCAAGTGCCATTAGCTGGGTTTAAAAGATTGAAATGTACTACTTAGAAGGATATCTAGACATATGACGTATGCTCGGGGCTAAGCCTAAACACAAAATACATAAAGAAGTTATTAGACGCATGGCATTTATCTAGGAAGGTAGTGTGGAGACATAGCGACCATCTAAGGTGGCATTCGTACATGTGGCAAAGAACAAACAATTCCTAAGAAGGCTGCTAACTGTTGCATCATATTAGTTGGGGGTACAAGGGGTACACCTGCTACTGTAATCTGTTGTGGCTCTAGCCACGCTGAATCTTAACTACTCAATGTAGTGCCAGCCACGGCTGCCCTGCGACCCTAATTATCCAAATAGGACTATCCTCTAAAGAAGGATGGCACGTGCTTAAAAACTTATAAATACCAAGCAAATGGAAGAAAGAGGTACGATCAAACACATAAAAAAAAATAAAAAAAAAACCTCTCGTTAAGTCTCTCTAAGAAATTTTTCTTTATATATTCTGATATAAGTATTAAAAGGCGTTCAACCAAACACTGCTCGATTGGTATTTTTATTACAGGTCTCAAGTAGATAGTAAATCTGGTCCTGCCAATGCCTTCCAACCATTGGCTTGGCAACCTCACACTTGGTCGGACATTTCAGCAAAGAAGGTATCAGATTCTTGACACTCCAATTGGCACTGTCTGTGGGACGAGTTTACATCTCGCAAAACATACAACTAACGACTAGCTAAGATGACCTGGAATGTTTGGGAAGATCAACCAATGTAAGACCCCCAAAGGGTGAGATTAAAAGCATCTAAAAGGTTTGCTGACTATAGGCATTCTCTTTCACATGATCAACCTATTAAATATGAGCATTCTGGGGGGCCATAGGTACTAGCTAGCAAGTGAAGCCATTAGGGCATCGGTTATGAGCTCTCGATGCAAAATGGGCTCACTTTGGTTCAGTTTCATGCAGAGATATAATGGAGGGAATGCAAGCTAAAAAATTTTCAAGATCAAATGGGTCTGTGTGCTGAATATCTATAAATCTAGGGATGGCAGCCATTGTCCCCACCATAGGTCACATGGGTAAAAACACTATGATTCACCATGAAAACCCCCTGGAATGAAGGGCTTAGCACCACAGAGGAAGAGGGGACAGTACCCGCCAATAGGGCATTCCTATTCCCCTTAATGAAAAGCGTGGGAGGGGTAGTTTGACTCAATTAGAAGCAATGCTTGCTCTAAGTAAGCGCCCCTACCAGCTAATAAGTGACCCAAAGAAGACAAGGGTACTCTAAAAGAAGAGGTGCTCAAGCAACTAACAAATCTTGCAAAACATAAAACAGAATACTCTACTCACCATCTGATGGCGCTCGACCGCATCACCACGTCACTATTTGTTGCCAGTATCGAATGAATGGCTCAAAATTTTACCCCCCAGGTTCATGCTATATGATTGCAAGACTGACTTGGTTAGGCACATATGCTATTATAAGCAAGTAATGTCCCTATGGAGTTTTACAATGTGCCCATGTATAAAGTTTTCCCCTTTAGCTTGGGAGAGGTTGCCCTACGATAACTTGACAGATTGAAACTAGGGTTGATCAATACCTAATCCTAACTAGCGGAAGTCTTTGTAGCCCATTTCATTGCTAATAGTAAGCAACCCTACTCAGTCAATTCACTAATGATAATGAGAAAAAAGAATACTTAGTGTTATTTTGAAGCTTAAAATAAAGTAGAAGGTTATTTTGAACATATCATTATTACTTCCTTTAAGCTTGGCTTGTCTCATGATGATAGACTCTAGTAATCATTGACAAAACTTCCGGCAGATGTCCTTACTGATTTAATGGATCGCATCGAGAAATATGCCAAAATTGACGACAAGACTAGATAGGCGGAGAAAGAACCCCCATGTAAGGGAAAAATGAAGCTCAATGGGTCTATGGCGACAAGAGATCGAGCAAAGAACAGGGGCAAAAAGATCTGCTCAAACCCATCAATGCAATCTTCAAAATCCCAATCTTCAAGCTGTTGTTAAAGATCAAAGACCAACCCTACTTTGTGTGGCCCCGTAAGATAAACAGAGACCCATCCAAAAGAGGCCAAACCTTGCACTGCACTTATCACAGAGATAATGGTCACCACACTAGAGAATGCAAGCCATTTAAACACCACCTTGAGGAATTGGTATGTGTAAGTCGTTTGTGAGAATTTATAGATGAGCAGAGAAACAAAAAAGGGCAATTGAATCACCTCTCAAAGATTAAATGTTACATGAGAATAATGATGGACCTACGTAAATTATCATCAACGTGATACATCTTGGTTGTGAGTCCTGGGAGAAAGAGATCGAATCCTGGACTGATTATGTAAAAGTGGCACATTTTAGGGAAGTGCTGAGTATGCGTAGCATGCCTACTCCAAGTCGCAAAAGAGGAAAGAAAAAATAAGAGCATGATGTCACCTTTAGCAATAGCGACCTAGATGGTGTTCAAGTACCCCACAATCATGCTCTAGCAGTTACCCTCAACATTAGCAAATGGAAAACACGTATCATTCTCATTGATCAAGGCAACTCCATAGAAGTAATGTACTATGGAATTTTCAAAGAACTTGGGTTAGTAGAGTTTGACCTGGTTCTGGCTCACTAACCCTTGATTGGATTCAGTTCAACACCTATATGGCCACTCAGTAGGGTCATGATTCTCGTTCAAGCTGGTTTCATTGAGTTACAGATGGAGTTTTTTGTGGTCGATGTCTCTTCTTCATATAACACCATAATGTGACGTCTATTGCTGCACATGATGAAAGTTATTCCATCCACATACCACCAAATGGTCAAATTCTAGACTTCACAGGGTGTGTGCTTAATCACAAAAGACTAGCTCATTTCCAAGAAGTGCTTCTAAATTGTTATCAGGGTAAAAAACATCTTGAATGAATCAAGTCTATGGTCGGATCAAAAGATATGCCTACACTAGAAAATGTTGGAAGGAGACCTTGTGAAAAGGTTGTCAAAGATTTGGAATCTATACCTATTCATGAATCTGACCTAGAGAAGTTTTTTTTTGGTTGGAAAAAATCTACCTGATGAAGAGAAACAAGAGCTGGTGAAATTATTAAAACAAAATCTAGAGGTGTTTGTATGGACTTTGCACAAAATGTTAAAAATTGGCCTAAGGTCACATGCCATATGAATTGGCCTAAGGTCACATGCCATAAGCCCAGTGTACTACCAAATAAGAGACCAGTGATCCAGAAAGGAAGAAAATCATCCCATGTACATGCAAATGTAGTGATCGAAGAGGTCAATAAACTACTGGAGGCAGACATAATTTGAGAAATCTATTACTTGGAATGGCTATCCAACACGGTGGTAGTCAAAAAGAAAAATAGTAAGTGGAGCGTCTATGTTGATGTCACTGACCTTAATGAAGCATGCTCGAAAGAGCCTTTCCCTTTGCCAAAGATTGAACTGCCCATTGACGCCACAGCCAGATATGAGATGATGAGCTTTTTGGATGCCTACTGCAGCTATCATTAAATTTCTATGTTTAGACCCAACTTGGAGAAAATAGCATTAATCACGTTGCAAGGATTTTAGTACTATAAAGTAATGCCATTCAGACTCAAAAACACTGAGGCCACCTATTAAAGGATGGTCACAAAAATATTCTATGACCAAATCAGGAAAACAATGGAGATATATATTGATGACATAGTTATAAAGAGTAAGGCAAAAAAGACCACCTCTCTGACTCAGAGAGGTATTTGAGATTCTCAAAAGATATGACCGAGGCTAAACATGGCTAAATGCACTTTTAGAGGTGGTTGCGGGAAGTTCCTCACACATCTGGTGACTCAAAAAGGAATAGAAACTGATCCTGATTAGATGTCTGTAAAACAGACTATACTGACCAACCACAATGAATGAGGAATGGAAGCTGACAAGCATGGTAGCAGCATTAAACTATTTCATCAACAGAGCATCTGATCAATGTCGACCATTCTTTAGGCTATTAAAGGGGAATTGGATCATACACTAGGATGGGGAATGCGATCAGACATTTGATGAACTAAAGGCATACTTGGCTTCCTCCCTTTGCTATCCACCCCATAACCTAAAGAAAAGTTACAACTATACCTAGTGGTATTGGAACACTCGGTCAGTCTAATACTCATGAAAATAGATAATAGAGAACAGCGATCGATCTACTACATGAGTAAAATAATGGTCAATGCAGACTAAAGGTACCTACCTTTAGGAAAATTGGTACTAATGCTGATAGTGGTGTCAAGGAAGTTATCCCATTATTTGTTTGCCCACCTAGTTAAGGTTCTTAAAGATCAGCCACTTAAGTTTGTGCTGAGAAAGGCCAACCTTTCGGGAAGAATGGCTAAATAGGCGGTAGAGCTCGACGCTTATGATATTAGATTCTCACCAAGGACAGCCATTAAGGGCTAAGTTCTGGTAGATTTCATTACCAAATTTTCCTCTGTAACCCCATTTGACGAGTGCAATGTGACAAAGAGAAACGACGGGTTTTGTGCAATCCAGGTTGATGGGGCCATAATAACCTTGCCAAAAGGTCACATTTATGAGCATGTAATTAAACTCAAATTCCTAGCAATACACGAAGTACTACTGATTGGTCTCAGATTAGCTCTAAGACAGCATGCACATAATGTCACTGTATTCTTAGACTCCCAGCTAGTAATAAGTCAATTGAAAGGAAATTATAAAGTCCGGCTCTGACAATATGGCGAGATATTATGAACTTACCCAAAACTTGATAAGTAAATTCCATTTAATAAATTTGAACAAGTTGAAAGAAGAGACAATAGCTGATTAGATGCACTGGCCACTTTGGGCACCGAAAAACAAAGCGAAGAGGCCAAGAACATTGCGGTGGAAAGGTTATTTGCTCTAAGCATACAAAGATCTGAGCAATGCAATAGACAGACTCTGTGACTATGAGCTAGATAGATCCGATCATCCAATACCTTAGAAGCGACGTTTTGCCTCAAGATAAGAAAGAAGCCATAAAGACTATGATAAAGGCGTCAAAGTTCTGGCTATCCCCTAACTAGCAATTATGCAAGAAATCGTTTAGTGGTTCATATCTGCTATTTATCCACCTAGATCAAGTTCAGACTATTCTGGCAAAATTACCTAAAGAAATTTATGGAGCGCACACTGGGGGCTCTATGACCGCTCAAGCAATGTCATAGGGATACTTATAGCCCTATGTACAAAAGTACGCCATCCAATAGTTGGCAAAATACGATAAATGTTGAAGATTTGCACTAATGCCACATCATCCAACCCAAGACATAAGCTCTTTAACTAATCTGAGGCTTTTTGCATAATAAGGGCTAGACATAGTGGAACTACTTTCTATGGCACTAGGCAGTCGGTGATGGTTCCTGGTAGTAATTGATTATTTCACGAAGTGGATTAAAGCCAAGCCCCTCAGCACAATTAAGGATTTCAACACCAAAAGGTTCATACAGAAAAGTATAGTCACTAGATATAGGGTACCTTAAAGGTTGATCTCTGACAACGGTGCATAAGTTGATGGCAACTCATTCAGAGATTTCTACTTAGATCTTGACATTCGCAACCACTACTCTACACTCACTTATCCATAAGGAAATGGGCAAGTCGAAGCCTCCAACAAAACCATGTTGGACAGTATCAAGAAACATTTGGAGCAAGCTAAAGATTACTGCATAAAGGAGCTCCTAACTGTGCTTTGGACCTATAGGACCACCGCGTCAGTTGACTATGAAGACCTCATTTTCTATGGTATACGGGACAAAAGCTATGATACCACTAGAAATCTGTTTGCCCACAATCTAGACTCTGGAATTCTTATAGGAGGGCAATGACAAGGCAGTCAGAAAGAAACTTGGACCATCTAGATGAAAGAGGAAGCTCACCTAAATTAGAATAGCTGCCTATCAACAACAACTAAGAAAGTCACAAAACAAGTATGTTAGGGCACGGTCCTTCAAGGTCAGTAACCTGGTGTTAAGAAAAGTCCTTACCACAGTAAAAAAAACCCGATGGATAGGAAGCTCAAGCTAAACTAAGAAGGACTATATAAAGTCACCGAAGTAATCAGTAACGGAGCCTATCGCATAGAAGATGTAGGAGAAAAGAAAATCCTGAGGCTATGGAATGTTGTTAACCTTATAATTTATTACCATTAACAAAACAATTGTAACTTCAAAATTATGAATGATAGTGGTTGATTTCAGTACTCATATTTCCATTATGGTTTTTTTAGGTAAAATAAAAACCGAGGGTTAAGGCCACCTGACCCGCTCTAGACAGCCATAGCCTAACCTGGCTCAAGCTTAGAATGTAGCCACTTGACCCACTCAGGTCGACCATAGCCCAACCTAAAGACGTAGCCACCTGAACCGCTCAGGTCAGTCATAGCCCAACCTAGCTCAAGACTAGGAAACGACCACTTGACCTACTCAAATCGGCCATAGCCTAATCTTGCTCAAGGTTAAGACACAGCCACTTGACCCACTCAGGTCGACCATAGCCCAACTTGGCTCAAGGCCACAATACAGCCACCTGATCAGCTCAGGTTGGCCATAGCCTAGCTTGGCTCAAGTATTCTAGTTTGAATATTACACGCCTTATGTACAAAAAAGCTAATATATTGTGTCTTGGACTAAATACATCATGCCTCGATATGACTTGGAGAGTTGGTGAAGTATTTTGATTCGGATATAACACACCTTTTATGTAAGAAAGCTAATGTATTGTGTTTTAGTCTTAACACATCATGTGTCGATACGACTTATGAAGTTGGTTAAGTATTCCAGTTTGGATACTACACGCTTTATGTATAAGAAAGCTAATGTATTGTGTTCTAGTCTGGACACATCATGCCTCAATTTGACTTGTAGAGTTGGTTAAATATTTCAGTTTAGATATTATACACCTTATGTTCAAGAGAGCTAATGTGTTATGTTCTAGTCCGGACACATCATTCCTCGATATGACTTGTAGAGTTGGTTAAGTATTCCGATTCAAATATTACACGCCTTATGTGCAATAAAGCTAATGTATTGTGTTCTAGTCTGAACACATCATGCCTTGATATGACTTGTGGAGTTGGTTATGCATTCTAGTTTAGATATTACACGCATTATGTGCAAGAAAGCTAATGTATTGTGTTCTAGTCTAGACACATCATACCTTGATGTGACTTATGAACAATTGAAGCTAATTAAGTATTTTAGGCTAGGACTTCTCATAAATTATACAAGAAATTGTGTTCTAACACGACTCAAGAATAAATCCAATCATCAAAATAGAATTAATTTGCAAAGTTCAATATAAAAATAAATAGATCATCAAGCACAACAAAAAGTGTCTAAAACTAGGGAAACAAACCCCCCCAAAAACCTACAAACTTGCAATTACTGGCTCTGGTCTCAACAAGTTTCCCTAGAGTTAACAGTTATCTTATTAGCTGAATGGAAGGTCTGATCTACTCCACCGATCTCCTTGCTTGTTCCCTCTTGGCCACTCCCAAGCTTAGCCAATTGATCAACGTCTTTACCACCACCTTGATAGATTAGCGAAGTCTTTTCGTCATTCTAAGTGTGAAATTCTGGCTCGTCCTTAGCCACTCAAATGAAGTATAGAGCTTAGAGTCGGAAGGAAAATCAATCTTGTTAAGGACATCGACCTGGCTATTGTGATAATATGTATTTGTGGTGATGAAAACCTACTTCTGGTAATCATCTCCAGTAGCATTGTAGCCCTCTGCATAGCCTTTCTTCCTTTCTTCATGCAATTTGGCCTTGATCTTGGTCGTCCTCTTACTTGTGATCTCAAACCCCTTTTGCATGGTAGCTAGGTCAGCTTCGAGTCGCTTGTTCTTTTTGTATAGTTTATAGTTTTGGGCACATACTAATCTCACGTTGTCTCTGCCTTCTCAGCTCAGATGCATTGAGAATCGGTCACCCTCCAGATATCTTTGAAACACCGACTGGCATCCCTGAAGAACTCAACGGCCTAACAAAAAAGAAAAAAAAAAGAACTAAGACCTAAGCAAACAAAAGTAAAGGTAACATTAGAAAGAAAATCCAAACTTACCAAGAAAAAGTATTGTACTGACTAAAAGAACCAAATCTTATCGGTCAAATTGATGATTTGTTCCCAATCTTTGGTAAGTGTAACGACATTGACAATAGACATAGCAACACCTTGGTCTGAGATAGTAGAATCTTTGTTAGTGATCGGCTAGTTTTTGATCATTCGATTGATGACAAAATCCCAAGCAAGATCCTCGTCAATAAAGATTGGATGACTACTGCTTAGGACATCCTTGCCTTCAGTAGACCACTTTGTCACTCTGCAATAAGCAGCTGACAGTGGAGGTGGAGGTGGCGGTGGCATTGAAGTCTTATATTTTTGGTCGATCTCCTTCCAACCTTTACCAGTAAAACCCTTATTCATTACTACGGGCAAATTTCGTGGAGGCATAGCATCTAAGCAGGAGGGCAGGATCGCAACCATCACTAACTGGGGTATGCCAATCAGGAAATCTTCAGAGTCAACGAGGTCGTTAATCTGACTTTCATCAATGTTTAGTGGTAATGTTATGTAGCTTTGGTGAGTTGGCCTGTATTTGAGTAGAAATGGCACTGTTTAAATAAGCCCCAACAAAAGACCCTCCCCTTATACGAAAGAACCTCAGCAATTTGGCCGAAGTTCACACTGTGCGGGTTGGAGAACCTCTTGTTAAAGCTCTTAGCTGTAAAATGAACAATGGTTAATTAGTCAATGTTTGATCAAAATAAGAGCAAGAAAATGGATTTAAATATCATCAAATAACTACCTATACCCCCAGGAAGTTCTAGACACTGAAATGCCTATCGTCCTCAAGCAGCCACTGCCACTTTCCATCGACCAAGATATGGTTGTCTAGCAAATTCTTACTTGAATTTGGCAAGGCTTGTACAAGATTGTCTTCTACTTGGCACTTCAAATAGTATTGTCCGTTCTTAAAAGAGGTCACAGCGTAACTACGGTGTAATACCCGAGATTTTTGAACGAACATGAATTAGGACTTTTGGAAGGCCTCAGAGATGAGTATGTTTAATACCCTAAACTTTTGACTTAGTGTGTGTGGAACGAACATTATATGTCTTGGAGCTAAATTGGATATCGTTCTAGACTTCCATTTTTACTTAAAGATGATGAAATAAGAACATGTCTAGAACCTAAAATAAATTAAGTTAAT
>JAVXUM010153684.1:0-14026 GCA_035590655.1 Pouteria glomerata
AATACACTCAAAGATCATGGTCTTGACTTCAAATCTCACTAGAATATTCACTCTCAAAAGAAATCACTCAGACAAAGGTTACTCTCGTGGTTCATGCAAGAATGCAATCTCAAATACGTGCAATGAACCCAAATCAAAAAGTGAATGAAAGAATTAAATTATAGAGTGTTATATAGTTTCATGAACAGAATGTATTAATGCACAACAAGAGTACTACTATCGATTTCATGAAATGGATCAACATTCCTCTAAGTATTTTTTCACCTAGAGTCCATTAGGTCTTTACTAGGTGGTAACTTGGCCATGGGGTATTAGCTGAACAAACGACGGATGGAAAATTCAAATTGTATGTTCAGGGATAATTGTGCTACAAAATTCTCTCCCAAACTTTTCTCCGTTCACTTCTTGAATACCAACATTGAAGATTTTTATTTTTATTTTTTTAATTTTTTTCATGGGACTAAAATAATGAACTCATAAAATGTTATGTCCTACTTTTTCTTTTTTCATTTTTTTTTTTCACATGCTCCTCCCTTACACACCATATTCCACAATTTACACTAATATTCCATGACATGCAAGGGTTGGCTTACCTATATTTCTAAGGCTAATAAGGTTATAATTAAGGCTAAAAAAAAAAATTTCATATATTATAATTTTTTTTCTCTAAGGCTTCAAAGTGGCTCCAAGGAAGATATAAGCAAAGAAAAGTCTTACGCCTTCAAATACAAGAAAGAGGGCTTAATATCACTCTCTAGATTAATAACACTTGTCAGAGATATTGATCCATACATGTAAATCAAAAATAGCCTCATGTGCATTTAATACCAAACCAAATTAGTGTAATGAAGCTATTCAAAAAAAGTGAGATGAAAGAAAAAATATATAGCTCTTTTAAGTATAAAACCTTCAAAAATTCAAAGCTCAGGCTCAAAAGCTCACAAAATATGGGTTCTAAGTCTCCACCTCTATCTAGGTATACTTCTATAGCTAAGTTTCATGAAATCTAACCCTTAACACACCCTCATTTCAATGGTTTTAAGTGACAAATCTACAATACATTAGAAAAGTTTATATTCGTTATTTTCATGACTACTACCACCATTAAACTAGTTCAGAGATACATGCAAGGTCTAGTCATGCTAAGTTAATATAACCTTAAATTGTCCAAAATTTATTTTTTTTTTCATGCATCTCAAATTAATTCATCATGCGAACCCTACCCCCAACTTAAAATTCACATTGTCCTCAATGTGAAAACTATGAAGCATATGTGGGTCCGTAGTATGCAATAGTGAGCATGATGAGTATTATAACTATAAAATGTATAAATAAAGCACAAAATAAACTAAGCATGCACCTCTTTTTTTTTTTTTTTTTTTTACTTAAGACATTACCCAATACACCCTCAACTTAGATTCTATAGCACTCCCAACAATATAATAATGTATATTTGAAATACCAAGTGGTAGTAAAAATTAAAATAAAAAGGGAGAGAAAGGATATTACCTGAAGAGCTTCCTTATTTGAAAAAAAAATAAAAGAGCCAAACAATAAAATTGTTAGTATTTTATTTTTATTTTTATAAGTAAGAATTTTAGAATAAATAGATAATAAAAAGTAAAAGAAGAATAAAAGATAAGAGAATAAACAAAGAAGATCGAAACTAACAAGAAATAATAAAGTAAAGAAAAAAAAAACTAATCTACTATTGTACAGATAAAACAAAGAAAAATGTTATCCCACACCTTTCCTATCCCATGCATTCACAAATGGTTTAAGCAATAAGATGTTCTTTGTCTCCCCATAAAGCATCAAAGGTGGACACACCTTAGATGTAAAACACACCGAAAGATGACGGGCCAAGTAGGGTTCATAAAAACCTGAATGTGGCCCTAATGTAGGAAATGACATGGACTTGGTGGGCTCAGTTAATATCTCGATACCTAAAAAGTCAATGTAATTTTCCTCACTCCAGTAATGGTCAGTCTCATTGTAGTCACTCACAATCCCCGTAGTAAGACTCTTAGATAGGGCTATGTCCAAAGGTGAACTAAAACCAACTGATTCAATGATGTGCTCCTCTGAGCCAGGAGGTACTGAGAGTGAGTGTGCTCTAAGTGTAAAGGACATTGGAGAATGCCTAGCCTTGTGGGGATCTTTGAACCCCAAATATGGCCTAACGTTATTTATAGATATGAACATGGAATGAGGTTGTGTGTTTTCTAGTATCACCTCGACACCTAAAAAGTCAATGCGAACTAGTTGTTTGGTTATTACCACCTTCCTACATGTATGGTCACTTTTAGTTAGAACATGTTCAGTTTCATCGGTATGATTCGCAATTGGGGATAAGACGTAAGAGAAAAGTTATGCACCACTCTCACTCTCAAGCCTGTCTTTCAAACTCTCAAAAGATGATAAAGATAAATCACACTCATCATAATCTTTTGAGATTAAAGAAGGAACCCCACCATAATTAGAATCACACTTCCACTCACATATAGGGGTCTCAATAAGTAAGTCATCCTGTGTACTAGCCCCAGTAGAAGGAGATATATCGGAAGTAGTCTTAGTGAGTGGTGTTGTAGAACATGATGAAACTCAAGTGACTGGTTCAATAGTGTGCTCCCCTGAACCTATGGCACTAAATCCCTCAGACTGAGTATTAGGACTTTCCAAGGTCACTTGGGTTGTCAGAGTGGGTTGAGCTCCAAGCTCTATGGTAGAATTGATTGACATGTCATTTGGACTCTCAACAGATGAAGTCTCAGGTGGGTTAGAGTCCAACGGGATTGAGTCACAGGACTCATCCTCTTCACTATGCCAACCATCATCAGAACTATCACTCCACTCAAAGTCTAAGGTTTTTGGATTAGGGTCTTCTTGTGCAAGTGACAAGAAGGCCCTAGATTCAGTAATTTCATTTTCAGAGAGTGATTAAACCTAAGGAAATGTAGTAGACTCGAATAATGTATCCTCTAATGAAGAGTCAGTATGTAAAGTCTCATGTGCATTTAGATTAAATTTTGAATTAATTTCTTCCCCAGATTGGCCCTCTGTGAATGGAACAAGATTAGGGTGTGCAAAATCTGAGCAATCAGGCTTCGCATATACTCTACTTTTTGAGGATGGCTTATGAGAATCAAGTGAAGTAGGAGTATGTGAGAATGGGTCATGGTGATTTTCAAGTGCATAAGGTTCAAAACTAGGTTTAAGTATTTCTCGTGGCTTGGTGTGTTCATAGAACCATTCAAGGAATGACCATGCCTCTTCCGGGGTGAGGTCAAGAAACTCCAAACCCAAACTTTTATCAAATGCCCGGTGCAACTCACGAGGTAGAGTATTATATAATATAGCTACGATGTCCCCTAACTCTAATCTGTGACTTGGGAAAGTGTCCAAAAAGATGTTAAATCTCTCCCAACATTTATAAAATACTTCACTCTTCTTTTGGTAAAAATTGTTTATTTGAAATCTATGGGTAAAGGTTTGATGAATAGGGAGAAAATGTTCAATGAAAGCTTGACGACATTGATCCCAAGTGGTCCAATCACCAAAATCATAACACCAGTCACCAGCCACACCTTGTAAAGACAAAGGAAAAAACATGAACCTAAGCCTCTTACTCATGCTAACATCACCACATAAGCCGCATACAGCCTCAAACCGATCAAGATGAAGACAGGGGTCTTCCTCCTCTTGCCCAGAGAATTGGGATAATTCGTAATAGGTCTCTAATGTATAATCATATCCAAATTGGTTACTTAGAGATGCTATGTATGCTGAGCATCAAAAAGACCATGATATAAATCAACAAAATCCATGTCCATGATAAGAAAGCACCAAAAAAAATAAAAAATAAAAAATAAAAACAAAATGAAAAAAGAAAAACTACACTAAAATGCAACCTAAGTTAACATGCAAGCTAGGTTGTATGATATGAAAATGAATATGTTTTTTTTTTATATTCTATTATTTTTATTTTATTATTTTTTATTTAATTTTTTTTATTGAACCTTAAATAACCTAAAAACTAAGATTGGATCCCCGGCAAAGGCGCCAAAAACTTGACCGCTCCTAAAAAATGCGTCTGGAGTAATCCCCAAGTGTAAGGGCTTGCGGTGTAGTTTTCTAGATAAGTCCTAAGTCATCTTCCACAGGGAATTCAAAATTCTTAATTTCTAAGTTGATTCTAAGTCTGGTTTTTAATAAAAGAACTGTAGGGAAATAAAATTCAAATTGTTTTCCTTTAAATCAAATTACTCCTAAAATTTCTAAAGTGCAAAAACTTGAAGTACCCAGACAAACTATTTCTTAATAACTATTAAAAGTAAAGTAATATCAACGAATAACAACTTCTAAATTCAAATAGGAAAAAGCAATCTTGGTTTAATGTCCAATTTTCAGATTAGGAATACCTTATAATTTAAAACTCTATTTATTTCTATGATTCTTTTTCTCAAAAGAAAAGAAATTAGAACTAAAATATAAATCTTTTAAAACTTTAAGTTACCACTTACACAGCTTCGCGGTCACGTCCATGAAATTGCAAAGCTGGAAAAATTATTCTAATAATAATATAGTGGCTTAGAAGTCACTTTATTTATGAAAACGATTTTTAACATACTTTTAAGGAACCAAAAACCAATTCCAGAGATTTCAGTGAATATGGATAAAGGTATTTGTTTTCAAATTTTTTTTTTTCATAAATCAAAATAAAAATCCAAAATAAGATTTATATACGTAACGGATCTACGTATACATATATAAACCTAGGGTTTTAATTTGCTTGATATTCCTAATCCTACTTTGGAGCATTAAACCAAGATCAAGGATTTTAACCTAGCATTATTACGAAACTAATGAATATAAAATAGAAAATAATTATTCTAAAACAATTAAACACTATAATTTAAAAACAAGAAAGCACATATGCATGCGATATTCTAGGTTTTAGCTATGCATGTAAAGATAGTAACCTTTTCATAGCACATGAAGACTTAAAGATTAAACAATAAAAACATCAAATCCATTACTAAATAATGAAATACTCCAATTTGGAAGTTAACAAGCTAAACTAATGAAGCATGAAACCCTAGTTTGAACCAAAACAATAATAACAATCATCTACCATTAGAATCTGATCATAATCCAAGACAAACTTGATATCTTCATTCATAAACACTCAACTAATCTGTGTTTAATATTAAACTGAGATTTAAATGTAATCGTACCTTGCTAACTTGGAAAATAATGAAAAGAAAACCAAAAGTGCAGCAAGAAAACACAGTGCAGTAACTAGAAAACCGTCAAACATCTTCTGAAATACTCTCAAAACTCTCTAAAAATAAACTAAAACTATTATTCTAAGAACTGGAAAATGGCTAAAAAGAGAGATCCCTCAAAACCTTCCAAAGTCGTCTATTTAAAGCTGCAGTGAAAACCCTAAAAGAAAACACGCGGATGCATGCATATCTCGCCTAGTCTGGACTGGGCTGGCTGGTGGTCTGGACCACCGAGGCTAAATAATCTGCTCATTAATTCAACTGGTCCGGACCGGCTGAAGGGGTGGTCCGGACCATCGAGACTTGAGATACTTCCTGACTCCACTCTCCTGCTCTAGACATAGACTCGGTTCCTTCCTCACCCTCGGTTGATGCTTCCGGTTGCTTTCCTAATTCTTTTTCTGCGTTTTCTTCGTCATCTATCCATAGTAACTCCTTATTTTCACTGCATTGAATAGAACACAATATATAAGTAATAATTAATAATAATTTGCAACAATTATTAATGAAATAAATGTTTTCTACCCTAACTTGTTGAATTGGTAATTACACTTTTCACGTGTAATCAGCCATTGCAGGGATGAATGGAGTCCATGTCCTGTCAACAATATCCTCTATGGCATTATGGTTCTGTACTGTTGCCATGGCTCCATCAATTTGAGCCTAAATGGCTCTAAATCTTTGCTAAATAGTTTCGATGTTCTCTTTCTACTCTTATTCTACCACTATCTAGCATAGGATAGTCTCATTATGAGCTCCATCTTCAGCCACTATGCCATTCCATTAAGGTCGTCTTTTGTTTTCCCCCATGACCCTTCTATCACCATCATTATGAACCACCTCACCATTGCCATGAACATTAGGTAGATCCTATGGTAGCGTTGGTAGAGGTGGAGCAGGAGCTAGGTGGTCAACACATTTCATAATTGCCTGCAAAGTTACAGCTATGCCTACGAACTATTATTCCATTGTAGTGATCCTGTCATCCCCTTGGTTTTGGTTTTTCATCAATGAAGTACATTGGCTTTAACGAGTTTGAATGCCAGATTTGGTTTGGACCATGAAAATCAAAACAACACTTTGGTTCCTACAAACGGTGCTAATTGATATGGTGAAATTTTGTGGTCCTCAATCTGGGTCTCTTCAAAACTCAATCCATAAAAAAAAAATAGAAATCTGTCCACCTTTGACACTAGTGTGGTTCTTATTAAAAGCTCTCTGATGATTAAGTCAATGAAAATTTCAGCCAATAATTTGGCCAAAAAAATAATAAGATAAAAAAAAAAAAAATAGCTTACCCATGAGAACAGGCTCTTCCATTATTTATAGGGTTACTATGTAGATTTAAGGATAAAAGTAAATAAGGAATTCTCCCTGATTTATGGTGATTTCCCCATTCGGATAAGGGAAGTACGAAATCTGTATCAATCTTGGAATTGTTTTTCTAATTTAATGATTCTGAATCAACAATTATGAGGTGGATTTTAAGATTGTGATCATGAGAACCTCATACACGTGCCCATTCTCAGTTCAGCATCTAATATATAGGGCTATCAAGCTTGGTCTAAGCTAGTCTGATTTCCCAAGCTCAAAAGGTCAAATCGATTGGTTAGCTCATATTCTATTAGGGACTTTCTCTGACACCACTAAGGGGTATTTTTGTCATTTTAACAAAGTTTAGAAATCCCCCTCATCATGAAATAGTCTAAATCTATAAAGAATTAGTGTAGCCAAAAAAAAGGGTAGAAGAGAAGCATCTCAGTCTAAAGATAGTGCAAAAAGTAAGCACACAACATAGCCCGAAGCAGAATGGGTAGTATAGACTAGTTACATTATTTCATAATATAAAGACAACATAATTGAAGGTACAACTGAAAAAAATAAATAAGTAAATAAAGGCAATTAATCAATCTTATTTTGTTCTTTTTTTTTTTTTTTTTTTAAACAATTGATTCGGTTCTATATTTCGTTAAGGGGAAAAAGAAAGTAGAAAAAATGGAAAAAAAAAAAAAAGATAATGATAAAATGATAGAAAGAAACTGACTTGTTTTAGGATTGGATAATCAATTAATAAAAATAAAATTAATAAATAAGTGTAGACTTATAGTTACAAGGAGGATTTGATAAAATAGATGGGTTGCATGCATGACATTTTTCTTAATTTCCACTGGTAGCTTAGATAGACAACTAATTAATAGAGACAACTTCCAGAAAATAAAAATAAAAATAAATAAATAATTCAACATACAGAGTAAAAAAACCTTTAAGGTAACAAAAACAAGCATAATATAGTACTTGAAAGTCTAATTATGTGAATGATCATGAGAAAGATTACAGATGATGAGGATTATGTCGCCAATATCGAAAGTAAAAGGTATTGATTGCCATTTCTTAAAATATAATATCCAAAAATTGAATGCTACTCTTGAATAGAACTGTAATAGTTTATGCTACAAACTTCTAGCATGTTAACCACAAAGCTCTAAACTGAAAATAGTGCAAAATGGTTAATAAATTAGTGATGCCTAAAAATGGTTATTCAACATTCATCCTACTCGAAACATTCATTATGCCTATAGAAATAGAATGGATGTTGATAAATAATGTAATATGTCGGGAAAGATGCTGAAGGAAGCCAATGCAACTGCTATTACCTTGATTCCAAAAGTTCCTAATGATTCCTGTTTGCAGGATTTTAGACCTATTTCCTGCTACAATACTGTGTATAAATGTATTTCCAAAATCTTGGCTGATCGACTCAAGAAGGTTTTGCCATTCTTGATAAATGAAGCTCAATCTGCTTTTATTGATGGGCGCCAAATTGGAGATAACATCCTTCTTGCTCAGGAATTAGTACGTGGTTACCATCTCAATTCAGGGAGTCCTCGATGTGCCTTGAAAATTGATATCATTAAAGCTTATGATTCGGTAAGATGGAATTTTCTATGGGATGTTCTATCTATTTTGGGATTTCCATTGAAATTATTAAATTGGGTTAAAGCATGTGTATCTTCTTCGTGGTACTCAGTTAATGTTAATGGCGAACTATGCGGTTATTTTGAGGGGAAGACAGGTTTAAGACAAGGGGACCCCTCTCTCTATACCTTTTTGTCATTTGCATGGAGATGTTCTCTACGATTTTGGAGCACATAGTGAATGACTCTGTTTCCTTTAAATATCAATTGAGATGCCGTAAGACAAAGCTCGCTCATCTTTGCTTTGCTGATGACCTAATGGTTTTCTGTAGAGCGAACCGTGAGTCGGTAGGGGTTATCAAAGAGGCACTTGACTATTCTCTAAGCTCTCTGGGCTTCATGCCAACTTTGCTAAGAGTTAGATTTTTTTCTCTGGAGTTGATACTTGTTATAAGATGAATTGATCTCTCTTATGGGATTTCATGAAGGGATCTTGCCTATCCACTATCTTGGAGTTCTTCTGATATCCACCAAATTACGGGCTGTTGATTGTAAGGAGTTGGTTGATCGAATTTTAAGGAGAATCAAGAGTTGGACTAATAATTTCTTATCTTATGCAGGTAGGGTCCAATTAATACAATCTGTGCTTTTTAGCATACAAGCATACTGGTGCTCCCATTTTGTTACTGGTTAGTGTCAGTAAATCTATTAAGGCAATTTTTAGCAACTTTCTTTGGAAGGGATCCTCTAGCCATGTGAATGGTACAAAAGTAGCTTGGGAAGTAGTTTCTAGACCAAAACAAGAAGGAGGCCTTGGGATCAAGAAAGTAAGAGATTGGAATTGTGCTTCTATGGCCAAACTTGTGTGGAAACTTTGTCAACCAGTGTCTACTTCCATTTGGGTTGCATGGGTAAAACGTAATTTACTGTAAATGCCAATTTTGGGTGCCGAAGATACCTTGGAATTGCACTTGGACATGAAGGAAGATCTTGAATTTGTGTGCAAGATTAAGCCTTTTATTTCCTATCAGGTTGGAAATGGGCAGTGCACTTCCCTATGGTTCGATACGTGGCTTCCCCGTGGATCAATCTGTACTAGCCCTTCGGATAAAGTGATTTATGATTCTAGGCTTCCTAGTGATGCTAAAGTCAGCTCCATTATTAGAGATAACCAGTGGCAATGGCCACCAGCAAATTCTGTTGACTTGATTGATTTGAAAGATGAAACTGCATCCTTGGCTTCCCCTAACTGCTCGGCTGAGGATCATGTTAAATGTAATGGAAAGAGGCATTTCTCTGTTAAAAATGCATGGGAGACAATTAGAGTGGAATCCTCTGCTATTAATTGGACCAGGTTAGTCTGGTTTAAATTTCATATCCTGAGGCATGCTTTCATCCTTTGGTTAGCTTTGCTTAGGAAACTTCCTACGCTTGATAAGCTTCAGTCATATGGTTTAACTCAGCAAGATAAGTGCCTATTCTGCCGTAGGCATTTGGAAACCATTGATCACTTCTTCTTTAGTTGTCAAGTCACCGGTGGTATCAGACATCAGTTGTTATCCTTACGTGGTGTGCATGATCAGTCCTCTTCGTGGGATGAGGTCCAGGATTTTGTTGCACAGAGTTTTTATG
The DNA here is from genome assembly GCA_035590655.1 of Pouteria glomerata. Lineage (NCBI taxonomy): Eukaryota > Viridiplantae > Streptophyta > Magnoliopsida > Ericales > Sapotaceae > Pouteria > Pouteria glomerata. The sequence continues at coordinate 9,836 of JAVXUM010153684.1, forward strand.
GCAACTCATTGTGTACTTTGATAGGAAAATTATGCTTTAGCGCTACAGTGTATGTAATTTGGAGAGAGAGAAATTCTAGGCTATATGAAAATGAGTATAAAGATGTGAGTTCCATTCTACGGAACATTCAATCACTTGTAATTCATAAGCTGGGTTGTGTCGTAAGTTTCCTCAAACTATCCCTAACCAACATGTTGCACAAGTTTGGAACCTTCCATCGGAGCTTTTCAAGTGACGTGCTGCTGGTTAGTGTTGTTGGTAAATAAAATGACTAATGCACCAGTGATCGCTGATAGTTGTTGTGCACTGGGTTTGACCTGATTTGATCTGTATATGCCTCTGGTTGCTGTGTTGGTTGTGCTGGGTTGCTGTGTAGATCTTTGCTGTGTACTGGTTGTGCAATTGCTAGGCTATGTTGAGGATTTTATCTGGTAATTGATGGTGTCAGCTGGTTGTTTATTCTGGTAATTGATGGTGCCAGCTGGTTTTCTTGCTTGCTGGGATGCTTGTCTGCTTCATAGTGGTTCGACTGTGCTGCTAGCTGCTGCCAGTAACTATTGTGGGGTGCTATGCAAGGTTTTGTTCAGTGCTTTGCTGTCCGGAAGAATAATCTCGGTCCGGGTGAGTTTTGCTTAGTTTTATTGGTTTATTTTGACTGTTTTGTCTTTGTAGTTGTTGTACCATCTGGGCTAAGTGTTTGTGATGGTCCACCAACTATTGGAGAGTAGGGTCCTATTTTATGTTTTTCCTGGGGTATGCCCCTTGTAAGTGTGTAATTATTTTATTTTTATTAATATTATTTACTATTTTACATTTCATAAAAAAATATGTAAAGGGGAGTAGAAGACTAAAGCATATTACAAGTAGAAATTCTTACAAATAGAAACAATGTAAAATTTTTCAAAATGTGATTTCTAATATTTAGTTATTTTTATAAATTATCATGGAAACTAACATGTTAACTTGTAATTTCTTAAAAATGTGCAAAAGAGGTTAGTTTATTTTCTCTCGAGTCTTTAGAAGACGCCTTTCATAAGAATTTATCTATTGAACAACTGTATAAACTCTCTACCTCCAAAGAGATGAACTTTCAGTTCCAACAATCTAAATAATTTTCTTCTCAGAAACTAAGTGGGAGTATAAAATTGGTATAGTTACTTCACGAGGAAGTAATAGTCCTAATTTGGGAAATCAGGGTATACAAGGTACTGTGGCTAATGTTTTTGGGTTTTACCCCAGTACTTCAAATATTCAATGTCATAACTATCGTAAGAGGGGACACATTGTTGCATAGTGTCCAAAGCGAGCACTTGTGCTCAATCAGGGTCTACATTCATCACCTGAGTCTGATGAGTTTGAGCAAGTAGATGGTTTTGACCTTAAAGATAGGTGTGAGAAACATAAGTCAGAGGATGTATGAATTCCATCTTGATGTCATGCAGTGCATTTTATCAACCCTTGTGAAAGAGGAAGATTAGAAGTGCACTAACATATTTCAAACCTTTCTCAAATGTGGAACTAAGATTTATAAGATTGTTATAGATAAGAGAAGTACCATGAATATAGTATTTACTTGAGCACTTAGTGGGATTGGACTTAAGCCAAAGCCACATCCACATCTTTTTCGAGTACCTTGGGTAGACACTATGAGTAATTCTATCACCCACAGATGTTTAGTCCCTTTTTAGATGAAAAGTTACTCTGATAAAGCATAGTATGATGTTCTTCCCATGGAAGCCTCCCATGTGTTACTTGGTCGTCTGTGGATCTATGACATGGACATGATATATCATGAGCACTATAATATTTACACTTTTCAACTCCAAAGTAAGACCATCCAATTGAACCCTCGTAAACCAAGGGAACACGAATTTGAATCTCTACCATAAGTCGGGTTCCCAGGCTAAGCCAATTTCACTTTCTTCTACTCCAAGGCAACATACCAACCAATTGATGAATTGAAAAAAATTTGAGAAAGTTGGGACATAGTGTAGATTTGTTTTAGCTTTGGTGGTTGAGAATGTTTTCCATGTCCAACCTTTAAATTTTGTAGCCCTTGACCCTGATCTTGCTTAGTTACTTAAGCAGTTTAAGGATGTGACACCTACAAACCTCCCTAAGGGGCTTTCTCCTATGCAAGACATTCAATATGCCATAGACTTTATACCTAGATCCCTATTGCCAAATTTATCACTTTATAGGATAAATCCTAGTGAGCATGTTCAATTGCAAAAACAAGTAGGAGAACTTTTACAAAGAGGAGTTATTCAAGAGAGTTTTAGTCCTTATGCTGTTCCCATTTTATTAACTCCTAAGAAAGATGGGTCATAAAGAATGTTCATTGATAGTAGAGCTATTAATAAGATCACTATCAAGTATAGGTTTCCCATTCCTTGACTCAAGGATATGCTAGACCTTTTAGCTAGTTCCATTTGGTTTTCTAAGATAGATCTCCATATCGACTACCATCAAATTCGCATTAGGCCAAGTGATGAGTGGAAAACTACCTTTAAGACTCCTGATGGCTTGTATGAATGGCTAGTAATGCCATTTAAATTGTCCAATGCTCCTAGCTTCTTTATGAGGGTCATGACTTATATCCTATGCCCTTTCTTAGGAAAATTTTTGGTAATATACTTTGATAACATACTTATCTATACTATAACAAAGATAGAACACTTAAATCACCTTAGGCGGGTCTTTGAGGCTTTTCGGACTGCACAACTTTATACCAATCTCAACAAGTGTTTGTTTATGTAATCTCAAGTGTCTTTACTTGTCACGCCCCTAACTTAAATTGTCCGGGATGGACGGCATGAGAAAATAAGGACTAATAAAAATAAATAAAACCCTACACCAAGGTCAAGTCATAACACAATAACATTAATCAGAGTAATTACATTTGTCCCTCATTCTTATACTCAATAAAAACACAACATATATCATCATAATCAATGGGACCCACAACCCGGGTCGTACAAATACAATACTATAATCTCATAAAATATTAAATATTTCTTAGGTCAAACTATCGATCAACTCAACTCGGGATGCTCGCTGCCTTGCCTTCATGTATCACCTGCATTATGGATGGGATGAGCTAACTAGCCCAGAAGGTAGGATAGTGCAACTGTGCATCAATGTACAGGTATATAACACTAAATATATGCACAACAACATAATATAAACATGCATATCTCATGCAACGTAATGAAAATAAATGTCATGACCATGCATCCTATTTCTTCATCTACCCCCAACCTTATCCTGGGACGGGTGACACTTAGCAAGGTTTTTAGCCAAGACACGCGCGGTCACCAAGCACACCGTTTCAGTGCTCATGGCAAACGTATATATATATATATCTCATATTCCTGTGGGGAACCAAGTTACACCCCCACAGGTATAAGACTTAGGGGCTCCGAGTTACACCCCCTGTCCTTTCTGCTAGTGAACCGAGTTACAACTCTAGTCAGGCATCCACCTATCTCAGGCAGGTATCTGCTTACCTCAAGCAGGTATTCGGCTGTAGTCCAGAGAAATCATAAGGTCCATAAACCTTATTAACATTCCAACTCCACATGACTAGGCTCTAGTCATGTTTATATAATCTGGGGATCATCCGTGGTTATCAAAATCTTATATATCACGTTTATCAAAATTCATATATATAACACATGTGCCTCGGCACGTCACATAAACATGTGGCACACTCGACCAATCCATACAATTTATTTTTACCAAATGAAACCACCCCAATCCCATTGCACATGATATGCTCAATCATGGAATTTAAACATTTACTCAATATAGAAACGTATTCACATTCATCTAATTCATGATTTAGAATCCATTTAACGCTTACAAAATGTATATAAACATGTTTAGGGCCTAAAACAAGTATCAGGGGTTCAAAACTAACCAACCCACACAAAGTGGGTCTCGGCTATCCGGACGCCTACCCAGACCCGTCCAGACACCCAACGTGACCGTCCGGATGCCCGAGACCTAGAACCCCGACTGGTTCATCCAAACTTCAATCCATCTTTTTTTTCCTCCAATCCAAGCCCCGATTTCACCCAAAACTCAAATAGAATCACTCCCACATAAATATATATATATATCATGTTTATACAACTTCAATTCAAGCAATAACTCAAAAATATGTAAGATCCATCAACGTATATGCAT
>JAVXUM010153708.1:0-14020 GCA_035590655.1 Pouteria glomerata
ATTATTTTTAAAAATAATTATAATAAATTATGTTTAATATATTTTATTTTTATTGAATTATATTATTTTTAATAATTGTAGTAATTATAATAATTAAATTTAATTAATTAATAACTATAACTACTGACTAACAACTATCGTTACTAAATGCGTTTTCACGTATTTATTTTCTATTATGAAAATAAAAATTAAAAATAAAAAATTAAATATGAAAACTGAAAACTAAATATAAAAGTTAAACACAAAAATTAAAAACTAACAGATTTATCAAACGGACCCTAAAATTTTAATCACTAAAAATGTGAATTGTTGTAGTGGATTAATGCTTAAGCTATAAAGAATCTCTAAATAAGCTTAATTCTTAATAATGAAAAAATTTCGTAATCAAGTTTAAAAATTCACAGTATTCAAAAATAATAAAAAAAAATAAAAAATTGAATTTGACAAAATTTAAAGACTGAAAAGTAAAAACCTAAACAAGTTAACATGCTTTGAAAATCCCCTGCAAAACTAGAATCGAATTGATGTTAGTTACGACTAACAATTTTCTACTAGACAGACTTAAAAAAATTCATGATAAAGATTAATTATTTGCGACACGTACGATTAATCTTAGCAGTTTTATTGACTAACCGCAAAATTTACTATCTTCAACGTTAACACAATATTTAGAATAAAATTAAAAATTTATTTATTAAAAAAATTTAAATAAGCAGCTTCTAATTTTAAAGATTGACAGATACAGGAGGATAAAACAGTCCTCAATTACTATTAACTTCAATCCCAGACCCAGGTTGCATTACTTTTGTTTGAAGATCTATCACAAAAAGCAGCCCAAAGCATGGCCCAACCCACAAACTTTTACTTCCAATTTGGGCTTTACAGCGGTCTGATAAACAAGTCTAGGCCCAATATTGACCTTCGCATACAAAGTCCACAAATACTCAGCATTTGACGGCTACGTTAGGGTTTTTGTAGTGTTCGCAGTTTGTTAAGAGCATTCGTGAATAGGGAGGAAGGGAAGGCTTCATTTTTTTCTTCAATGGATCCTTCTGCTCTTAACTCCGCCGAACTGCAGCAGTTCATCACTGTGAGTTTCAATCTTTTGTTATTTGCACATACACCTATATCTGTATATGCATTTAGGAAGATGTGCTTTCAAAAGCGTTGTCTGTTAGTTTGCTGCAATACAAGTCATCAAATTTACCTATTTTTAGCTGACAGTGGCTTTCTATTTGAATTCTTGCTTTTGTGGTGGCTAACCATTCATTGATACGGCTGTATATAAATCTCTGTCAATCTGATAATGTTTGGATGAGTTCAAATCAATGGTAAAAAAAGAAAAAAGAAAAAAAAAAAAACTATTTATTTGGAATGCTGCTGAAGCTAAATCTGGATTTATTTTTTGTAATGCTTTCAATTTTGGCCGTGAGACATGTTTGTGGACTGCTATAGTGCTATATGCTGTTTTGCTGAACTCTTTCATTTGCTCACCTGAAAGAATATTTAATGCTCTTTTTTCTAGTATTGTCACGGGATTAGAATTTCTCGACCTCAACCTTACCATACCCTGTGCGTCCACGTCCCACCACTAATGATCCCGCCAGATCCTACACTACTTTGGACACCAACGTGGCATGACTAGAGAATATCCTATGGTACTAATAAACACACCTTAACCATATTTATACTTCTCCATCTCCTCCATGGATAGTGGAGATTGATTTGATGCAATGGTGGAAATTATGCCCCTAGAATCCTTCACCAAAATATCTAGATATTTACAAATGTAGAGCTTCCGATAGAAGCCTCCTCTATATTCTTTAATACTCTATAATTCTTTACAATATTTACAACATATTAAAGTATTCATGGCACTTCTAGAAACTCTATTAGATTCCAGAATATTCTAGAGAATCCTAGAGCACTCTACTGGTTTTTCTAGAAAATTCTGGACTATAACATAAATTCCTGGAACCCTCAAACACTCTAGACCATTCTAGGACATTTCCTAGGTAATTCTCAAGCCATGCCACGTCGGTGTCCAAATTAATGTTCTCAAGTATCTGGTGTGATCTAAAGTGGTGGGACGTGACAAGTTTACAAATAAATTGGAGGCCTACTCCATCCTAAGCCCATAAAATCCTAATTTGGTGTTTCTACAATTGGCATAATGAAGCATAGGCTATTTGGGTTGTCAAAAACTGAATCCAAAGGAGGTACGAGCGTTGTCCAATTGATATTTACATGTGAAATTGATTGGGAAATGTATGATTTGGCTATGAGTTTCTTTGTGCTTTTTGGTACACTAACCAAATAAATGCCTTCATTGAATGATCATAGTTGTAGTTATGGCACAAAGATAGATACTTTCGCAAGGCTAGAAAGGTAACTTAGGAATGACTGGGAATTTTGAGGACTTGTGTTCACAACCTTCCATCTAAAGGTGATAATGTTGGATAATATAGACTAACAGATTTTGTTGTGGATGAAGACCAATGGTTGATTCAATTTGATGGTTTTTGGATTGTGTCTTGTTGTATTTCAGCATTTTTTATACTGCTTTGTAAAATTTGTAAGAGGACCTCTATGTCCAGTTGATATTAGAACCACAGACCACAGGGACTTTGTGGTGTGGAATTTGTTGGTTTGACTAGTGTTATTTTTGGCTTGAGTACTGACTGTTTCTGCACATAATATGCTATTTTTTTACTCCATGCAGCAAGAAAAGGAAAAGGCCATGCTTAATGAAATGGTGGCAAAGCTTACAAATGTGTGCTGGGACAAATGCATCACTGGTACCCCTGGAAGCAAGTTCAGCTCCAGCGAATCGTCTTGCCTTTCCAACTGTGCTCAACGATATATGGACATGAGTCTCATTATAATGAAACGCTTTCAGTCCATGAATTCAATGCACTGAAGACTGCAAACATTATCTAATCTTCTATTCAGATCTTTTCATGTGTTAATTCAGTCGAAATTGTATGTTATCATTGAAGCCTCGTCTAATTTGATCACTTGTTTTGTTGGGTTTCATGCAAGTCTTTTACAATTGGGAATGGAATATGCTCTAGCATTTTGTCTTTTGATGTTTCTCCTAGTGCAAATCCTAAAGAAAGCTTCTTAGGGTCTATTGACCTGACTATATATCATTTTTATAGTTTTCTTCTACCACCATTTGAATTCTCAGCAGATACAAGTGCATTTTAGTGCTGTACAGTGGAGAGGTTGGTTGAGCTCAAGTTAGAATTTCAAGTTTTCTAGGGGTCTACTGGCTAGTATGAATTTCATGCATTGCTTTAACCATGCAATTCAACTAAGGAAAAGCCGAAGTTTGTTCCCTAAACTCATATGAACAATAAAATCTCAAATCCGATCGGATACCTAATATATGTATGTGTGTGTGTATATGTGAGTGCAGAGATGTATGCTTCTGATAGCTCATAATTGCTTCTGATGTCTGAACTAGCTGATCAACTGTTGCTTATTTGTGTAGTTAAGTAAGAGAAATTTTTGTACATGTAAATGTCTGCAGAGTCCAGCTTCTGATAGCTTAACTATCTGATCAAATGAGTAGGAGGCGATGAAACACCATCTAAGCCTAATTTTTTTTTTTTTTTTTAATGAAACAGAGTTCTAGTCAATCAACAAAAAGGCCTCCTATTTGGTTTAGGTGTAATAACTCTGGAACCCACACTAAAAGGCAACTGGGGAACAGCATAAGGGATTACAACCTCCACCTTCTCTTCCACTGAGAAAGCTTCAATGCCTTCAAATCACCCTCTGCTCAAATTCGTATGAAACTAACCACCCAAGCCACTTCAGAAGCACCACACCCGGTTACAATTCATCAAAGCACAGGGGTTGAAGAACAGCTTTTGTCGGATTAAGTGAAATGGGAAGAAAAGAAGGGGAAAAAAAAAATTAGAATCTATCATTTATTTGTGAGTTTTTTTTTGAGGATTGCTCATAAACTAAAGAATTAAAAAAAAAAAAAGATTACAAGCATATCCTATGATAAAATAAATTAACAATTCTCTAACTCTTAAATAAATTATCAAAAGATTTAATGATAAAATAACAATATACACTTATTTTTCCTTTCATTTTTTCTGAACTTATAATTAAAGAGAGAAGCTTAATATTCATTCTTTTCTAAACTTACAAACAAATAAAAAGAAAATATTATATTTTCTCCTCTCCTATCTAATGTTCTCTTTTCTTTTCTCTCCTAAACTTACAAATGGAGCCTACACGATAAAGTTTTATCTTCAATCCTCAAGTTCCCCCAGTTCTCTCAACACCTCCAAATTGCCGCTCAGTACCAGGAGGTTAATTCCAGCTTCGGCAATCTTCGTTTACCTGTTTCTGATTAGAATGTCAAGAAATGCGTCTGTGTTTCCGGATGCTAAAACTAGAATTCTTATGACCTGATGAGTCCTGTTCTTCCTGTTAACGATAAAAGTGGTTGATTATAAATTCCAAAAAGCAAATTGGCAGCTGATTGGATTGCAATAAAAGTATTGGAAGGCTCTATTGCTTTTGTTATTAACATTGGGAAATCCAAGCTCGTTGCTCTGCTGATGCTAATAGAATAAGCCAGCCATTGGGTGTGGCTGCTTAGTGATTTAAATATTCATCGATGGAACAAGTAATCCAAACTTCAGGGTCTAAAATATTCATTCATTCACACTCCCATTGATGCATAAGCTTCAGGGTCTAAATAGTTTATCCATGAGATCTACCAATACCACCTGTTTGGCTCTTACCATCTATAACCTGCTGGGACTGTTAGCTTTTAGGTGCAAGCATGGAAAAAAGGGGCAGACACTAGCCAACAACAGCCAGCAAAACTGGAAAGAAAGCAATCCAGAAGGGGAAATTCTTCTTTTTTAAATTAACCACCATCATGGACACATTCATTCTTTGTAGAAATACAGCCAAGCAAGGATATCCTTGCACATTGCCATAGTCATGTACACACAGTAGTATATAGAGCAAATAATGTCAAAAACTGACTTGCTGAGACTGTCAACCTACTGATCAAGCCTTGGTCTAACTCTTCACAATCTTTTCTCTTTTGGCTGCTCTTCACCCCTTATCGTTCTCCATCGTTCTCCATTGATTTGATTTGAGTTCATTTTACAAGATAGTGTTCATCTGTCATTGACGTCTCCCCGTCAAATTGCTGCTGGCACCATTGATTCGATTTGAGTTCCCAAGTTGGGATGCCATGGCAACAACTTCAGGTGATATGTCCCAGCTCCCACTTCTCCTTCCCCAACTGGAGCGCCTAGAATGTAGGGTACCGTGCAGCTCTATACCCTCAGTGGGGAGGCTTCTGCTTAAATCTGGGGCAGGAGAAGCATTTTCAAATCCACTGTCCTTGTCAAGACCATCATCATTGCTGAACCATCCAGGTTCACCTTCACTGACAGCAGTATCATCCTGAACAGGCTTCCTTCCCATTTCTATATCAGCTGTGGCCCTTCCCATGTTTGGGTCAGAAAAGTCACCACCCACCACACGAGGTGGAATAACAGGCTCCTTCGGCACCTTTGCCCTGAAGTTGTTTTTAGATGCAGGAATGCTGGTGCAGAAAATCTCTATGAAATTCTTAATAGCCCCTTTGTTATATGGGTTTGCTCGTCGATCATATCGGTATCTAAAGTTTTCATAGGTGGACTGCCAAATAAAGGAGATACTCAAATTTAGATGTCAAGATGGAGGAAATTTAATTTGGAGTACATGAATCTAAAATTCTGATGTCAAAGAGCATGCCACAAAATGGTAAATTAGCAGGAACCAATAGTTTAAATACATGGGACAACAGAATCACAATGTGTCCATGGTATTTTTATGGTTTCTCCAGATCATGGATTTATCAAGGGAAAGACAATAGAAAAGAAAGAAAAATTGGAAAATGAGAAGAAAAGAGAGAATCCGAAATACATTTTCTAATTTAGATGGGCAAGATAATAGAAGGAAATGAAATGCATTTCTCAATAATTAATTCTTTAACTTTAACTTTTTTTTTCATTTGTCAAATTCTATACATTCAACCCTCTACTTTCCACCACAAATAAACAAAGCAAAGTAAATTTAAATCTCTTCCCATTTCCTTTTCCCATAATAAATCCATGATCCAAAAAGAGTGTTGGTGAATGACATCCTTTCAAAACCCTAAAAAAAAAAAAAAAGTAAGACCAAAGCAATGCTAATCCAGAAAGGATGTTATCTTTTTCCTTTTAGTGTTTACCTGGTTTATACTGATGAGATAAATATGAAAAACCGTGAGGCCGCCAACAAACCAGACTGCTATGAAAATGTAAACTATCAGCACAATGGAAGCAGGAGTCTTAGCCATAGCTTTCCAGATTGATGTTCTTTCGTTATCCATGATCCTCTTGATATAGACCCAGCAAAACCCAAATACATAAATGCAAAGAAGAGTTGTCGAGGAGATAAACATGAAGAAGAAACGGTAATTTCTCTGCACCCAGAACAATTCAAATTCAAAAACATGATTATCTATGGTGGTGTTGCAAGCATCACACAAATTAGAAGCTTATCAAATGGAATGCAAAGGATCTTGTAACAGTACTGTATATGCACAGTCAGATATAGCTTAATGAATGTATGAATATTCAGAATTATCTTTACTGTAGTTTATTGACATTGAGAAGTCACAGCTTACAAAATAACAGCAAGAGAATAGCCAAATTAATGGTGACTTTCCTTTCCATTTGTACACGGTCAATGCAAAACAGGAACAAAGCCAAACACAGCCACTTGTAATTTTCTTTTTCTTCCTTCCTTCATGGACTATTCAATTTTTCTCAAATATTTATTGTTAGCTCACTTTCAAATTCTACAATCTCTATGCATTGCTCCTCTAAGATAAAACGTTTTCATCACTTGAACCCAACATTTGATGGTTCAGCATATCCGTTATTGTTTGAGGCCTAATGGTGAACTTAAACATCCCATGGGGGAATCATAACAAATACAGGGAAATGTCCTGCTATTTCACTCAGAAATGTAGCGTGATCCAACAAATAATACAAGTTACTTGAACAAAATAGGGTTATAGCCCTTGTCAGCACCGAGAAGTACGTTGTGTGCAACTTCGGGCCTGTTTGGTTTACAAAAAAAATCAAAAATCACCAACTTGTAACTATTTTTTGTACTTTTTTCTAATTAAATTTTACCACATATCATTTTTATGTCAAATTTTTGTACATTTACTGTACTTTTTGGCCAAACTTTAGCCAACCGAACATCCCCTTCCTCTTCGAGGTTGAGGCCTTAGATGTGGATACCCACATTCCTATTCTTTACATTACTAGTTGTTCTTTATTCATGATGGGAAAAGCCAATGTTAATTTACCTCAACCAATCAAATGACTAGAAGTAGAAGGTAAGCAACAGCTAATAAATAGGAAGCGAAAACACAGATATGGGACAAGGATATCTTATACCACAGATATGTCAACATAAAGACAATAAGAAACTATTTCTACATTGTAAATACTCAAAAAATAGTATGAACATCAATTTTTAATATCTATCTAGATAGCTCTATCTATACATAAATTCAAAATTGAGATTTTAAAGCTTTTAAAAAGTTTGGAGGCCTTGAGGAGTAATTAAATAGGTAAAAATTTACATTTTTCAAACTTGTAATACATTGTGTGTCCAAATAATTTATGCATGTGTTTCCAAGTGTTCGAAGTTTGAACTATGTCTAGTTCTGAAAAAAATAATAATAATATAACATGCATGGGCAAGTGTTCAATGAGTGTCCAAGAAATGTCTAAGGAAAGTCGTTTTTGATACAGACATGACACTCTTGCGTAAGTATTTGTGCTTCTCAGGCTTACCACCATAAAACAAAGAGTGAAAATATAGAAAAGAAAAAATAGTTTGAAAAATTCGTTAAAAAAATCTTGGAAAGTAGGTCTCAAAAACATCAGTTCCACTATTTGCATCTAAATAATATGACATGTAATTTAAAATAATAATTATCACGTCTCCAATACAAGAAGTGTAATTTAAAATAAAAACTATTACCAATCCAATACACTGTCCAACCCAAGGGCAGTGATGGTCAAACCGTTCCACACAATTATTGCAGATTGAACAATGTGAGCAACGAGGAGGTCGATAAAGCATGCAGGTATCACAGTATTTGATTTTCACTGTTACTCCATTGACAACCACATCTTTGATACGAGATAAACGTGATTGTGGTGTTTGGCCATTCCCAACTTCAGTATCCCCATCGTAACTTTCTGGCTCTGGAGGGTGAGCGTTACGAGGAATTATGCCAGGATCTCTCCCAGAGGCCACTAGAAGAAGCACCAAATCCTGGAAGAACAAACACATCCATCGAAGCACATTAAATATGAATTTTTTATGTGTTCATCTATATGTATATATTGGTAAAGGAGAAATACATATGGCAATAATCAACCCCTATTCCCAAAATTCATGCGTCAAAACTTGGTCTCAAAATATATTGTAAATCTATAACTCAACTCAACTTTAGCTTTTTCCTAGCTAAATGGGGTCGATTATATGTCCCCCCCCCAACCCCAATTCCACTCGATATATATTTTGCTCCACGTTCATAAAGATCTGATAAAGTTTTACGCTGGCTGTCAATTATTTAACACAACCTTCCTTCTTTATCCAGTCTTAGGATTGGTTCCACTAATACAAAGCATGCAACGTCATGATGGAATTCCACCACAATGTCATTTAACTGGAAAATTGGCAAGGGAACTTGCTAGAGTTAATGCAATAATCAACTATGGGAGTGAAATTAGCGAGAGAATTTGCTAGAGGTGATGCAATAGTCAACTATGGGAAAGGAAGTGAGTCCTTATAGACTCCATTCTCAAAGAAACTTTGCTTGTCTAACAAAGGAAACACTAATGGTTAATGCCCAGACATGCACCTAATTTCTGCTGTATGGATCAAATATTACTTTTGAAATCTTTTGTTCTACTATTAGTTCTCGTAATATGAATATTATGATTTAATATAATATTTTCCATGTAATTAATGACTACCGTAGAAGAATAACCAAATTAGGTTGCTAGGTGACATTCTAAAGGAAAATAAGGCTTGTATGTTCTTGATGGTTACCTGGGCTTTTCCAATAAATATATTAGTCACAAAATTAATCATAAACAGAGCTTTGAAATTTAGTAGATCAACATTCTACAACTATAGGAGAAAGAAGGGATTAATTATAGTTGAAAGCAGTGAACTGTGGATCCCCTGTTAATAAGTTTTACAGAGTAACAGAGATAGCATTCTATAATTTGTAGGGATTACGCCTCTGCTGAGTTTTAGCGTGACTGACACTTGAATACGCAATACTATTTCCACCGATGTTTGATTCATTGGCGTAATACAAAGTTCTCCAACTCTTCTTAACCAAAAAGTACAAAAGGTAAATCAATACAGTTTGTCAGAATCGTATTATAATTGCAAGCTTGTTTCGGTAGTAATGTTTCTTTTGCAAATACATCAAAAGCACAGTAAAAAGATTAACTTCTGGGATCAATAAAATGGAATGCATCAGTTACATTGTGTGATCATCGGATTTCTATTTAAGTTGAAGGAAAATCTTTTGTATAACTTCACCAAGATGCAGTGCAGAATGTTTTTTGCTCAAGAAACATCATGCTTAGTAAACCAGTGTAGATAAAATGAGATTGTTGAGATGATGAGTGGTGTTTAAAGAAAAGACAAACAAGAAATGAATTTGTTAAGAATAAGTAAAAACTCAAAAGCCGTTTGAGATGGTGTGATCACGTGCATCATAAACCAATAAATGCACTTGTAAGAAGGATTGATTTGATCAGCATTGACAATGACAAGAGAAATGGAGGAAATCTGAGAACATTGCATCAAATTTGATAAGGGTTTGATTATCTTAAAATTAACTAAGGATACAAAATCAGATAGAGTTAATTGGAGTAAATGGGTTAATATAATTGATCCCCAATAATTGGGCAAAAGCTTGTTATGTTTCAATTTATTTGTAATGGAGAATGCCTCCCATCAAATTCAAATATGCTAAATTCAAATATGCTACATCTGATATGATCATGTCCTACTAAGATTCATGGAAGAAACAAATTAATCCCTCAAAAATGGTTATTCAAGTATTAAAATCTCATTTGCATTAGATTCTGACGCTGCATCTCACCTTTTGGATCAATAAAAGGAAAGAAAATATGGCATAACTAAACTAACTCAACAAAGTCTTGGTTCCAAACGAATTGGGGTCAAAGTAAATATGGTAAGATTAGAAAAAATAACACGTTGATATCCATTATATTAGTGCTCCCAAGAGTGGCTAGCTTCCAGTTTGATTTTGAAACAAGTTTTGTCAAATAGGATCACTGTCAAATATTTGAAGTACAGAACTAAAGCAAACATCATCTAAAAACGTAGAATTAATATGCATGACTGGAGAAGGACTCACGTATAATGTGAAAACAACAACGACCACCATTATTAATCTTCCCAAATGATGAGAAAAATCATCCATCAGTTTTCTAGCAACAAAGACACAGAAAACAGCAACTGGGGCAACTATAAGGAATATCGTTAATAAAAGTGATCTCACATCAGGTCCAAATATAAATCTCCCCTGAAGAAAAAATATCTGCACATTGAAACAAATATGAGATCAACAGAAGTATGTATTTAAGACCAGAAAGATGTTTGTTTATAGAGATGCCAGAAATAAAATTAAAACTTTGAAATGTTAATCATGACAACTTGATCAGCAGATAAGCGTAAATAGAATGAAAAACTGGTTTTCCCACTGCAATTAATTAGCTCGAGCTTTAGAAATGTTTTATAAAAATTTTAATCTCAAACAAGTGGCATCACAGGACAACCAACCTTCCACGTTGATCCCGGGCGCCAAAACTTTTTATTTAGTTGTACTATTGGCTAAAGTTTTTCCGCATGGCATGATTTAATTTTATTTTTTTATATAGAAAATCACTGATTTGTAAAACAATTTGATCAATACGTAATCAATGAAGAAAGCTGAGGTACTTCAGTGAGAATTAACATTATTCAAAGTCAGAATAGTTCAATTGCCTACACCACATCTATGTCAGTTAATTCACTGATTCTGGGAGTCTTCTTTAACCCAACAGAGTTCCAATCTTTTTAAAAAGAAAACTGATTCGTCCCAAACAAGAACAAGTAATATCAATTGCATTACAACTACTTAATTTTCCAAGGCAAAAATATAAAATAAACCTAAAATAATTAAATGAAAATTGAGTTTATCGCATCATTCACATCGTAAAAACCTTCCCTTTACATGGTCAGACGTTAAGAAAAATCCAAATTCAAATCCAAACGGATGAGCCTAACACATGAACAAGCACATAAGTGTATCTGTCTATACATGTGCATATAAGAAAATTCACGTCCGCAGAGAGAGAGAGAGAGAGAGAGAGAGAATAAACTTACGTTGTTGCCTTTCCAGGTCTGGTAATTGCGGAGCACAGCCGTGCCATTGGTGGCTCCCTCGGCCGAATTGGAACTCTGCCGTGGAGGAGGCACCACATACATCTCCCTCTTTCTCTTTCTAAAGCAATAATCCAACCAAGGGCGCTGGTAAAGGAAAAAGCAAAAAAAGGCGGCTCTTTTTGGGGGGCGAGGTTTGACTAATCCCTCCAAGTGTCAGCCATGAGAACTACCCCTCCGATTCCGACGACCACCGCCAAACGATAAACCGGTCGCCGGTGGTCGGAGAAAACGAAGGTTTCACTGGAATTCACTATTGCGAGACCGTTAAGGAATGGCCATCAATGAAGAACAGAGGCGCCTCCAACGTCGTTCTTTCCTCACGAGCTACGACTAATACCATGCTGAAAGACATCTCTCTCTCTGTGGCCCCAGCTCTTACAAAATTTGATTGACGTGGCATGATCTGATTGGAAATCTAATTATATGTAGCATTTTTATTTATTTATTCCAGTTTTGGAGTAAATGCACTTTAGTCAAAATTAAAATTTTATTTATTTTATAATAAGAATTAAAGACGAATTTGTCTACTTTGTCAATAAGGTAGGAAAATGAATATCATAATCATAAATTGTTCTCATAAATTGGACGACTTTGAAAAGTAGAGAATTTTAGAAACTCTCTCTTTCTTTCTCTCTCTTACTTTTTCTTTTTTATCATTTTTTTACATCGAGGTAGGGAAAAGCAAATTTCTTTTTATAATGCGAAAAGAGATTCTCTTTGTTATACACTTATTATTACATAATTTTAACTGCTGTAACAATAAAAAGATTTTAAGTTAATTTTTTCAATTTATCAACCAAAATTATATTCTTAAAGAGTCTTATTCCAATTAAAATTTTATAACTGAATGCAATAAAGCTTAAGAAGAGTTGCTATAATTACCCCTAGAGCTCATTGATAACTTTTAATCTTTTTTTGTAATTTTTAATAATTTTTGATCGTGTGATAAATATATATATACACATATATAATTACAACGAGAGAGTATAATAATCATCTTGCACAAAATCATACTTAAGAGTTACTAATTTTTTACTAAATAATAAAAAATTATTAAAACTTACCATCTATTTTATCAAATGTATACAAAATTTTAATCAACAAGTTTTGATCAAAAATTATTAAATTTTGGTTACCACACCTTCGCTTCAACATGACGGTTGCAAACGTTCACAGCTCAATGTTAATTATAATTTATGAAATATATTTAGGTTGAATTTGAAAAAAAAAGGTTGATTTTTTTTTTTAAGTGGTTACTAATTAGTTATTAAAAAGTTAATTTTTTTTTTATTTAGAAGATAAAAAGTAATTTTTTAATAATTAACTTTTTCAACTTTTTATTAACTTGATAATTTTATTATTTAAAGTTTAAAATATAAAATGATAAATTTAATATCTTAAAAAAATGAAAAAATTGATAATTGGTACTAACTTTTTTTTTTTTTTTTCAAACGAACACTAACCCTTTTTGCGTTGTACAAATTGATTTTTGTGAAATCACGAATATAATGATTAAAAAGAAGTTAAAATTTAGGAGAATGGTAGCCAACCCAAGTCCTTGTCTTCTTCGTTAAAATCAGAGCTGATCGTAGGTTTTGATAATAAGAATCCAAAGACAGCCTTGGATGTTGTGGTCCTGTCTATCACGATGTTTGAAAAGTAAAAAGAAGACCATTTCTTTTTTGTTGGTTAATTATTAAAAAATTAATTTTTTATTAAATAATTTTATCTTCCATAATTTAAAAAACTTTAAAATATAAAAAATAAATTTAATTATTTAAAAAATAAAAAATTAAATAATTAAGAACTGAATAACTAACTACTCTTTTCCAACATATGCTGAAGCTTGTAAAAGTTCATCGAGCTCAATTAAAGGCCCGATTCGAAAAAAACAGTTGGGTCAGTAACTACTATTTTGTTTTCTTGTAACGGGCTTGGGTTAAATTTTAAGCCCGTGGTTTGGAATTAAGATCATTAATGCAATTTGCCTCATTATTATTAGCTTAGTTTGGGAAAAAAAAAAGTTAATTTTTTTTATAACTGGTTACTAACTAATTACAAAAAAGTTAACTTTTTTTTTTTTGTGTTTGAAAAAGAAAAAAAAATTAACTTTTTAGTAGTTAGTTTTTTTTTAAGGTTTAATTTGACAGTTTTATCTTTTATAATTTAAAAGAAATTTAAAATATAAGAGGGTAAATTTAATAATTGTAAAAAAAAGATAAAAAAAAAAATTAAGTAGCTAGTTATGAGTTAGCTGAGTTTCCAAACGGAGCATTTGTGAATCCTACTCAGGGACGGAGCCATGTGGAGGCAAAGGGGACAAGTGACCTCCCTCAACTTTGGACTCAAAATTACTAAAATACCCTTAATATTTTAATTTTATTAAAAAATTAAAATTAATTCAAAATTTTTTCACATAAAAGTAATTTTTAATAATCAAAATTAA
>JAVXUM010153737.1:0-14018 GCA_035590655.1 Pouteria glomerata
CGTGGCTCTCCTTTTGCTCCTATTATTTTTTAATTTTAAATTAATTTAAAAAATATATACATTAACTACTTAGAGTTAGCGGTGTGGAAAATATGATTTAAATTTAAATTTAAACCACGATTTAATGTTAGTTCTTAGATCTAAATCCGTTCATTTATAAATAACTTTTATTATATCTCGTACTTTATATAATTTTTTAATTACAATAAATAAATAAAAATATGATACCTAATATATATGTATTTATTTATTTATTTATTTATTTGACATCTTTGCTATATACTTAATATTTCTAGCTAGTACATATTTTAATTTTTATGATATATAAATAATTTAAATACTAAACTTAAATTTTCATGTCTTAATATAAAAAATGTGAAATTCCACCTTGAGAGTTTCTACTGCTCTATCCTAGGTTATGGTAAAAGAGATAAATCGCAGAATGTGTATGTAAATGTTATTTTTATCGCTTTGTACAATATAAAGATTTTATCCTATTTAGAGTCAAACTCTCACAGCAACTAATTGAGAACTATTTCACATTTACTCTTTCACCAACTGATCTATTTCCCAAGAGTTTTATGTCTTAATATAAAGCTTAGGAAACAGGTGAATCTAAAGTTTCCCCAGACATACCTCAAGTAATCTAAAGACAAAACCCGTACTCTCTGATCAATAATTCTCCTGCAATCCAACGCTGTCCACTCATATGTGTACACTTTTAATCTAGTGGTGAATATAAGGTTGGCAGCTCGAAATTTCCAGCATGATCCGTCTTATTTTTTTTCCCTTTTTTTTTTTTTTTGGGAGAAATTTTTTAAGTCTATCAACATGAAATAGTGAAAATTATACTAACCCGACTCGAGTTAATTAAAAAAATTTATACTTTTTATATTTTTATACTATTTTATTTATATTTTCTTCAAAAAATATTTATTTTAGCACTAAAATTATAATACTTTTAACCTCATAGATCAAAATGGACGAAATTGGAATATGAGAATTAAATAAAACTAATTAAAATCTAATCTAAATTAAGTTCACATCATATAAACATTGAATAAAGTATTATTAAACGTATCTCATTCTAATATAAAATAATATCTGAGTGCATTGTCAAAAATCAATAATAGTATCCAAGGTCTGCATGGTCAATATATACTATAATCATGTTTATACCTTTTAAAATAATATTAAATGTAAGTAATAAACTCACAGTCTAAGTCACACAATTTATAATATTAATAGTTTAATTCTTAGTCAAGAAGAAATAACACAATTACTATTATTCATAATTAAGATCAGATTTAGATTATTCAAGACTAAGTTGCTTACGTATCCTACCTTAGAAATCAGGTTACCGTAGTTTTGAATTTATTTTTCAATATTTGTAACTCAACTTATTATCAATAAATCAAACATTAAACTTTATTATAATTAAAAACCTTAATATCTCAACATACAATAATAATTTATGTAATATTATATAATGGATAATGATAGAATATAATGCCAATGCATATTTTCTAATCTCCATCTACTCTCAATTTTATCCTAAAACAAGTGACATTTAGCAAAGCATGCTGGGTCATCAACCGCATCGTTTATGTTTACGATGAACATATATCTCAATATATATCACGAGTAGGGAATTGAGTTATATCTCTACAGGTATAAGACTCAAGAGAATTGAGTTACATCCCCTAATCCGTTTGATAAGGAACTGAGTTATACCTCTAGTCAAGTATTTGCTTAACTTAAGGAGGGTTCGACTACACTTCGGAGAAAATTTCATAATTAACGTTTTAACTTCCAATGACTAAACTCTAATCATAAATATTGATTAGAGATTATCTTGTATTTTCGAAATCTCATTTTATCATTTTTCTCAAAATTAAGTATCTCATCCATATACATGACCCACGCCTCGACACCTTAATAATATAAACACGACACTCTTAGGCAATCAATAAATCTCAAACCAGATGATGTAACCCCAGCCATGCACATGATATATCCATTTATGTAAATAAATATCATCTCAATATAAAAATGCATTCTCGTTAGGCTTGAAGATGATTTGGGTTTCATTCAATCTTTAGAAGTCAATAACTAAGGCCCCGTTTGGTAACGTTTCTGTTTTTCTGTTTTCGTTTTCAAAATTTTGAAAACTTGCAACAAAAACATGTTTGTTAAAATCTGTTTCCGTTTTTCTGTTTTCAAAAAAGTAAAAACGACAACAGAAAAATTAAAACAGAAAAAATGTGTTTTTACTCTTATTTTCCTTTTCTGTTCCAAATATTTTGGTTCATTTTTAGACATTGTCCATTTTAATATAATATAATATAATATAATATAATATAATATTATAATTTAATTACTATATAATATAATATGTTAATATATTAATTTAATAAAATATAAAATATAATATAATAATTTAATTACTATATAATATAATATAATATAGTATAATATAATATAATATATATATAATATAATATATAATACAATATAATATAATAATTTAATTACTACATAATATAATATAATATAATAATGTAATTATAATATTATATTATATTATTAACATATTATGATATAATCAATATAATATAATATAATATAGTATAATATAATATAATATAATTAAATATTTTCTAAAAATAAAAAAAAATAATTATAAACAAAATTACGTTTTCAAATGTTATTTCAATTTTTATTTCAGGAAGGAAAAACGACAACAGAAAATAAAAAATAGAAAATAATAACAAAAAAAATAATAACAAAAAAATAATAACGCTACCAAACAACTCCTAATTGTTCTGGTTACCAAAATTTGCTATAAAATCTCAAAGTTTGCATTTTCAAAAAATTACACATTCTGTCCTTGGACCTTTGTCCTAAGGTAGTTAGCCTCTGGACCCACGTGCTAAGGGTAGCTATTGTTCGAACCTACGGTCGAAGGATAGCTAGCTTCCAAACCTCCCTCCGAATGATTGCACCCTCGGGACCTCCTCTGAAGGGCAATGTTTAGAAACCATTTTTGGGTTCGTCTTCTTTACAAAAATTTCAAACCAAAAACACCCCAAATCTTCCATTTAAGTCACATACTTAATAATCAATCATATATAAACATGTAAACATTTTAATAACAAATTTATCTAACATTTATTTCAACAATAATTTTAAAAAAATACAAGATTTCAAATCATATATGCCCATATATACACAATCGTATATACATATATATACAGTTCTACAAGTTAGTCAATACTCCACCAAATCATACAAATGACATATCAGAATCATGCTAACCACACCTATAAGCATGTATATAAGTCTCACCTACCTAAATTTAAATAAAGGAAGAGAAAATGAAGAAAATTGAGTTTAGCTTCTAAGCTTCCATAGCTCATTTCTCTCACGTCATACAAAATCACAAAAAAATGAATACCACTATGATAATCACGATGTCGAATACTATTCTGATCCGTCAATCTTCCTTCCTAAGTTACACTGTCTCTCTCTTTTCTCACTTTCATTTCTCTCTTGTGTTTGGTGTTTGGAAGCCCCCAAGAACCCACAAGAAAAAGAAAGAAAAGAAGAATAAAAGAAAAGGGAAAAAAAAAAAGGAAGGAAGAAAAAGAAGGCTGAGCCCTAGGACCAGTTTCCCAACCCAAATATAATTTTGGACCAAACTTGGCATAAGAAAAATAAAATAATCCTAATCATCCTAACTCAACCTCGGGTTTAAATATTTAATTAGTCTAAAATCCCAAGTAAATTATTAAAATAAAATATCAATTGTTATAAAATTATTTTTTATATAATTTTTAAAATTATTTTTTTAAATTATAATTAAAATTAAATAAATTTAAGTGAGCGAGTCTGAGATTCAAAACTTAAGCCCGAGGCCTAGTGCGATAACTTATAAAGTCTGTTTATCTCAAGCCCTAAATATACCTCACGAAATTTGAAGTCACGTAATGACGGAAATTTTTGAAAGAGGAAGGCTTGAGAATGAACTAAAACGGTTAAAATTCAAATCTAAATACCTTAAAAGTGTCAAAACAAAAATCAGAGAGACGGTTAAAATGTTATATTTGAGAATATCAAATTTATCCATATAAAATAAAATAAAATAATCTAACAAAAAATATGATAAGTTGCCATATTTTTTAACTTTTTTGGTTTTCAAGTAATGTATAACACTAGAAATTGTCTGTAATTTGACTTATAAAGAGATAAAAAAAATAAATAAAATAATTTTAAAAAAAATTATGCAAAGTCAAATATATTTAAAATACTATTGGGCTGTCATTATTTTTTAATCATACACAATAGTTTAAAATTTAAAATTAAACTTAAAGAAGTATTTAAATTTTGAACCCAACCCTTATACTGTGAGTTGCAGATAAATGGTCTTCCGGTGGCTTTCATTAACAAATTGAAAAACAAAAGGTGAATCCGCGGATTATACTGCACTAGACATACATATAATAGTTGGTATTTGCCAAAAAGACCATTCTAATAAAAGGTTCAATAATACAAAAATTTCTATTTTGGACTTACTTTTTATTTTATATTTTTAAAAATAATAAAAATAAAGCAAAACATTTTTGATCACTTTTATTTTTAAAATTTATTTTAAAAAAAAATAAGTTTATATATAAAATCTAGAATGATCAAAAGTTATTTTGATTTTGTTTGACAAAAAATAAGCAGAATTCTAAAATACAAAAAAAATAGAAAATGTCAAACCAATTAGATTTTTAATATTTTTAAAGTATGAACTTTAAAACAAAAAAAAAAAAAAAAAAAAGGGAAGCAGAAAAATAAAAAATAAAAATACATTAAACCAAATAAAGCTTTTTGTCAATTTTTTAATCATCTGACAATAATTCTTAGAACTTTTAATAGAAGAGAGCAAATGTCAAAATGTTTTGCCTGTTTTTGCTAATATCGTTAAACCAATTACGCGGTTCCCATAGAGGATGTCAATGTGAACAGTGAACCGCCACACACTTGTTAAAATCGCACCATCTCCGTCCCACCGTCCGAGAAATTCTCGTCCTACCGAAACACCCACAAATCAATCTCTCTCTCTCTCTCTCTCTCTCTCTCTCCCCAACTGTCTGATATGTCGGCCGCCGAAGCTCCCCGGCGAAACCTTATCCTCTTCACTCTGCTCTCTATCCTCTGCCTCCTCTCCGGCGCCAGATCCGATGAGCTCCAAATACTACTCAAAATCAAAACTTCCCTCCAAAACTCCAACACTAACGTATTTGATACCTGGGAATCGAACAATTCTGTCCGCAACTTCACTGGTATAAGCTGCAACCCAGGTGGCTCAGTCAAGGAAATCGAGCTCTCCAATCAACGGCTCCTCGGCTCTGTTCCTTTTGATTCTATCTGCCAGCTTCAATCGCTCGAAAAGCTCTCCCTGGGAAAGAACTTTTTAAACGGACCCATCACGGAGGACTTGAGAAATTGTTCTCGGTTACAGTACTTAGACCTCGGCAACAATTTCTTCACCGGCTCTGTTCCAGCTATATCATCTCTGAGCGGACTAATGTATCTGTATATGAATAAGAGTGGAATTTCTGGGACTTTTCCGTGGAATTCACTTTCCAACATGACGGGTTTAGTTGTATTGAGCCTCGGAGACAACCAGTTCGATCGGACCCCGTTTCCGGATGTGGTGTTAGAACTTAATCAATTGAATTGGCTATACTTATCGAATTGTAGTATTGAAGGTCAAATTCCCCCCGGAATTGGGAATCTGACAGAGCTGATCAACCTTGAGCTCGCGTATAATTATCTTTCCGGCCAAATTCCGCCGGAGATTTCGAAGCTTCGGAAGCTATGGCAGCTAGAGCTCTACCGCAACAACTTGAACGGAAAATTTCCAGCTGGGTTCGGTAGACTTACGACGCTGGAGAACTTCGATGCTTCGCAGAATTACCTTGTGGGTGATCTTTCGGAACTCAGGTCCTTGAATCGGCTGGTGAGTCTCCAGCTATTCCAAAACGAGTTGTCCGGGGAAGTGCCGGTGGAGTTTGGGGAGTTCAAGAGGCTAGTGAACTTGTCCCTGTATACCAACAATCTCACTGGACCTCTGCCGCAGAATCTCGGGTCGTGGGCGGATTTCATTTTCATCGACGTGTCGGAGAACTTTTTGAATGGTCCAATACCGCCGTACATGTGCAAGAAGGGGACGATGAAGAAGCTAATGATGCTTCAGAACAGGTTCACCGGCGAAATTCCGGAGACTTACTCAAACTGTACGTCGTTGGTGCGTTTTCGGGTGAGCAACAATTCTCTCTCCGGCGTAGTTCCGAGAGGAATTTGGGCACTACCGAGCGTCGGATTGCTTGATTTAGCGTTGAATCAATTTGAAGGTCCGGTTACATCTGATATCGGGAATGCAAAGTCCTTGACCCAATTGAGGGTTTATAACAATCGATTGTCCGGGGAATTTCCACCAGAGATTTCAAAAGCCACCGGATTGACGGAGATTGATCTGAGTTACAATCAATTTTCGGGTTACATTCCGGCGACAATTGGGGAACTCAGACAACTAAGCAGCCTTCATTTACAGAACAACATGTTTTCCGGTCCAATACCGGAAAGCATAGGCTCTTCTATTGGTCTCAGTGACATAAACATGGCACACAATTCAATCTCCGGTGAAATCCCTTCCTCTATCGGATCATTACCATCTCTGAACGCACTAAACCTGTCGGAAAATGACCTCTCCGGTGAAATTCCGGCGACCTTGTCTTCACTGACGCTAAGCCTAGTCGATCTCTCCTACAATAAATTAACCGGACCCATACCCGATTCTCTTTCAATAGTTGCCAGCAACGGCAGCTTTGCCGGGAACAAAGGCCTCTGCAGCCAGAAAAGCGAGAACTTCCGACGTTGTTGGCCGGCTTCAAGAAGATCCCGGGACCGCTGGATAATCGTTCTCGGCGTAGCAATGGGCGCGACCGTGTTGCTTCTAACAATTGCTTGTATATTCTACTCAAAGACGACTCAAAAAGATCAAGAACGATCTCTGAAGGAAGATTCTTGGGATGTAAAGTCATTCCACGTCCTCACCTTCACAGAAGACGAGATTCTCGATTCAATAAAGCACGAGAATATAATCGGAAAAGGTGGGTCTGGAAACGTCTACAAAGTAGTTCTCGCCAACGGCGTAGAGCTGGCCGTGAAACACATTCTGAACTCGAATTCAAGCGACCAGAGAAAGACCCGAAGCACGACTCCGATGTTGGCACAAAGTGGTTGGAAGTCCCGGGAGTTTGCTGCTGAAGTTCGAACGCTGAGCTCGATTAGGCACGTCAACGTGGTGAAGCTTTATTGCAGCCTAACCAGCGAGGACTCGAGCTTCTTGGTGTACGAGTATATGCCTAATGGGAGCTTGTGGGACCGGCTTCACAATTGTGGGAAGATGAGTTTGGATTGGGAGAATAGATATGAGATCGCCGTCGGGGCGGCCAAGGGGTTGGAGTACTTGCACCACGGTTATGAGGCGCCGGTGATTCACCGGGATGTCAAGTCGAGTAACATCTTGTTGGATGAACTTTTGAAGCCTCGGATTGCTGATTTTGGGCTTGCGAAGATTGTTCAAGCCAATTCGAGCAAGGACTCCACCCATGTCATTTCAGGAACTCCTGGTTACATAGCTCCCGGTACGCGTTCTAATTATCATGCTTGTTTTCCTTTCATTCTGTGCTGATACTTCTTGTTTTTACTCATACTTTTCAAAACTGAACCCAAATTCAATTGGCGTAGAAGTGTTCATTATTTCAATTAATGATTCAATCTATTCAAGTTAGGAGAAATCGTTGTCCGCTATAGTTTTTGAACAATAAAATTTTATAGGACTCCAAATAAGCAAGTGTTTGGTGTGTTACTTACAAACATACTCGTTAAAATTTGTTTTTATTTTTATTTTTATTTTTATTTTGATAACATAAATAAATAAATTTGAGTCTATTTCTTAAATTTAATAAATAAACGAATCAAATTTAAGTAAGTGTAAGATTAACTTGATGAAATTCATGTATAGACCCATTTATTATTCGTGAGTATAGTTATTAAGTGAAAATACTTATAATTAGTGAAAATTTACCTTTGTTAGTAATCATGGGTAATAATCAATCTCATAAGTGTGGTAAGAAATAAAGACAAATCCTATAACAAAGCAAAACTTCCAAAAATAGAGTTCTCTATTTTTCTATTTATCGCTGGCTCAAGTTTAAGTTTAGAAACTATTTAGCAAGTTTTACATTTTTAGTTAAATTTTGGTTTGTTCTTCAAAACACACATTTTGAGAATTTCTAAAGTGTCTAGCTCAAGCTAACTTCCAGCGGAAGCGGGGGCCTGACATCGCCCCTAATGTTAGCCGACTGCCATCGCATTGATGCTGCGCGGCGATGGTAACGCTCCCTTTTTTTTTATTTTTTTAAAATGACTAAATTTATTATTTTACATTTTATACTTGTTTTAAATATTAAAAGGCAAAATATAAAATTAACAAAAAATTAAAAAAAATAGTTAATAAAATACTAACTTTTTTTTTCCTTTTATAAATACAAAAAAATTAATTTCTTAATAACTAATTAGTAGCTAATTACAAAAAAACGTTAACATTTTTTTTAATATTTTTTTCTCAAACTTAGTCCAAATTTCAAAATGAACAAAAGAAATTCAGTCTGCCAATTGAAACCAAACCGAAAAAAAAAAAAAAAAAAAAGACACGTGACGAGCATCGGATGGTACCTGAGTGTGATCGTGTGGCACCTGGACAATGGCAACCGTGTGACGTGGGGGGCGATGTCAGCCCCCGCGTCCTTTTATCACATTCGGTGTCTCTTTTTATCTCAATGAAACCAGTAATATTCGTAGCAAGTACTCTGCTACGATGTTATGCTCTTTGTAATACTATACAACACTCAAAGATCATCCAACAAGTTTCCTTTGCACCTTTACACCTATACACTTCTCGACTTTTGCTAGCAAGTCTCCGCAAACCCTTGCAAGTCATTTATGTTTAACCAAGAATACTTCTTCTCAACTTCATGGGACGCAGTAAGATGAGAGCTTCTCTCTCCTCTTCCTCTCCCTAAAACTTTATGGCTGATCATATTAATCTTCCTGAACTACCTGCAATCCCTCAAGCTCTCGTGCAATCTAGAAAGGATGGTATAGGAATGGATGAGGTTCTCACGGGAGTTTCGTCTACTCCTATTCTGTCTAGCATTTCTATTAAACCACAAGGATTGACAGGCTCATTTGCCAAAGCTCAGTCTCTTCCAGTCTTACCGAGCAAAAATCAACATAACAGTCGAAACATTGAAGAACTGTGGCCGAAGATTCTCAAAATGAAGCACATTAATGCACCTAACAGTGTCATGTAGAAAACTCTGCAGATGGAGAATGGGAAAATGACAACTGTGCAGAAAATGCTAAGCCCAACAAAGGACCAGAAGAAGTTAAAGTCAATTAATCCAAGCTCAGATAACGTTTGCTGCTATGATGGAGCTAAAATGGCTAAGTACTTGGTTAGGGCGGGCCTATACGGGTTCTATAGGATAGCCTGCATTAAGTTGTACCACCCCCTCATTACAGCTTTGATCGAGCGATGGAGGCCTGAGACGCATACATTTCACATATCGTGCGGGGAGTGCACGGTCAGCCTGGAGGATATCAGTGCCATTACAGGCCTACCAGTTGAAGGGTTTGCAGTCATTGGCATGGATGAGGAGCATGATGTGGCAGATTGGACTGCCATAGTTCAGAGGTTTCTAGGCATTGCTCCTCCGGCATCTGCTATTCAGGGAGCATGGATACAGATCACTTGGTTGACAAGACACTTTACTCAGCTACCGGATGGTGCAGATGATGACGTTATCCGACAGCATGCACGAGCCACTTTGTTGCTGTTGATTGGGGGTAGCTTGCTAGTAGACAAGTTAAGCAATATGGTGAAACTCATGTATTTACTGATACTGGAGCAGTTGGACCATGTTGGCCGTTATAGTTGGGGGTCCGCAACACTGGCTTGGCTATATCGGGAGATGCCCTAGACAGCGCAATCGGGTACAAATGAGATCTCTGAGCCATTAGTTATACAGCAGATATGGGCATAGAGCGGTTCTCTCTTCTGCGACCAGTCATTCGACAACATCCACCCATTCCAACAGCTCAAGATCCTGTACCACAGGAAGTTCCCATGGTGGCAGCTGTGAAGAAGGTTCCAGCCTCAGATGCACCTCATGATGCAGACGCACATCCCAGCCACCCACCACTACCAGCGGACCTGTATGGCTATAGGTATGAATTTACTATAATTGTTTATAGACTTCAAAATTGGTACTTTTATTTTCTCCAACATATTCGTCATTGTAAGTTACACTATTTATGTCATCGTAGGTGGCGCCCTAGACTTACTTTGACTAGTTCTTGTACACTTCAGGACTATAGGGATCAGTTGGATATGATGACTGAGTCACATATGATGTGGCAACCCTATCTGATAGATCTTTCTATACCCGCACGTGATCGGGTGATTTAGCGGGCTAGGGTGCCCTTTATTTGCTATCATGTAATGGAGCTATACTTCCCAGACCGAGTCATGCGACAGTTTGGGATGATTCAGGAGGAGCCCATTACATGTGACACCAGTCTTGCTTTGCATGCCATTGATGCCGAGGTCGCACGGGGGCTCGTTGGGATGTCTACCATCAAGAGCATATCGCCGTGTGGGAGGATCGGCTTAATAACGTGGTCACAGCTGACCCATCTACACGTCGGATGCCATCAGATGACCTATATATGCATTGGTTTAGGACAATCAGTAGGACGTCGATTGGACCTCTACGAGACGTGCCTCCCATCGGATCACAGCCTGTTGCAGCCACAAAGACTATACTAGTTAGTAACTCTTCACTAAATGAATATATTCCCTACTTCTCTCCCTGTTAATTCTAAATTTATTTTCATGTATCTAATATAGTTGTTTGTATGTTTACAGGTTGACACAGTTGTTATGGCTACTTAGATAGTGGTAGATCTCCCCAATTGTAAAGATTGGGAGGAGGTTCGTCGGTTAGCAGAGACGATGAGGAGTATCGGACGGAGGACGATTGTAGTCATCGACGAGGAGTATCATCTGGCTGAGGCTAGATGGGCAGCGAGATCATCATCTCCCCCTGATGATAGACCATCGTCACCTACGAGAACTAGACCATCCACTTCTTCAGGACCCAGACCCTCTACTTCTGTAGGAGCCGGACAACAAAGTCCGCTAGGAGTCCCACCATTTGCTGCACCGCCGTCACTTGTTTTTGATCCACATTATCCATTAGAGAGTATTGATGACTACACTATAGTCATGGATGATGTGGACACTACCACTGTCTATATACAACCTACGCCATCCGTCTCCACCACCAGCGTAGCACCGCCACCACCGGACAGTGCAAGACTTCCTCCTCTTCCCAGGCTCTACATGAGAAGGAGGACTAGAGCTCGTTTTGACCCCAAGTATGTAGCCTCTAGCCCACTTACAGTTGCCTTCTGAGACACTACCTGACACACAGTCTATCATACCACAAACTCAGCCACAGGTACAGAAGGGGCGGAGGAATCCCCCCTGCACCAGGAGGGTGCCTACTTATGGGACAGGGTAGATATCATATATAATGCCTTATTTTCTAATATTCAATTACTTTAAAAGTTCATTAATACATAAACTTTAAAAGTTGGTTAACATTAGTGTTATGTCTTTTGCCAAGTTTGTTGTAATTTAGTTTTTATATAAGTAATACAAAATTATGATTAGTGCGATGTCTTGTTAGAATAAAATATAATAATAGCATTAGTGTTATGTCTTATTATTTTGTATAAGTAAGACTATTTAGTGATTTTGATATTGTATAAAAGTTATTATTGCAAATATAGTTTGTGAATGAGTTTCTTGCTGTGTTAAGGCATTGTATACAGGATGATATACAAGGGCTGCCAAGGTTGTTGAAATGAGTGTTTGGGTGGGGGAGCGAAGAAAACGCTATATGAAACGGAGCCTTCGAAACGTGCTATATCAAATAGCACCTTTGGTATTATGCTTTTGTGAAGCTTGGAAGGAAGGTTGGTCTGTATATCAAATTATGTGCTCGGAATGCACTATTTTGAATAGCGCATTTGGTCTGTTCCCGGCTGGCAGGGTTGGAGCAACGCGGGGTATGAAATAGCGCCTCCGCCTTAAGCTGAACGCGCCATTTCGAACAGTGCCTTTCATTTTGTGCTACTCGCTTTTTGAAACAGCGTTTTCGTGGTCAGCATTTTTACAATTAGTTTCCGCCGGGCTGCAAAGACCATATATTTTTGTAAGTTAATGGCAAAACAAAAAAAAAAATTCTTAATAGAGGTGGTCTGACTAAGAAGCTGAACGATAGCAATCGGACGAAGTCATCCATTGAAAACCATACTAAGGAATGTGGAAAAGCACACCTGATTAGCTCCTAGGCGCTTGAGCACACGACGGAGCCAACAACTAATAAGCTCTGATTTCACTATGCTGCCACCTAAGAGGTCTTATCTTTTACCCAATGGTCATACTACCAGTTTGAACAATGGTGGGCCACCATTAACCATTGGACAATCTGCCCAAACTTTAAATTTCTAAAACAACTCGAACTTTCCTTCCCCAAGTCCAACTGGGCCATCTAGTCTGGTAACTAAGCAACCTAATTTTAAATGGACCTCACTATTTGCTTCTAATAGACTTAAGGAAAATGGCCTCAGCTTGGAATACATTTAACCAGCCCAGCAGGAGCATGGTCCATTAGTTACATTTACAGAGGAGGAGCTGGTAGAAAATATGGCCCAATGGGACAACTCTCTAGTTGGATATGTGCTCGGTCTAAAACCAACATTGAAGCAAATGTTAAGAAGAGATAGAAGTCATTCGGGAACATTGAATTATACACTCTTAAGGCTGGTATGTTTGTCTTTAAGTTTAAGAATGAAGAAATTACATAGCACATACTCGAAATGGGACCCTGGTCCTACTTTGATAAACCCCCTCTGCTTAAGCCATGGTCAGCAAACTTTTCCTACGAAAGAGAGCTATAAACTCAATTCCCATCTGGATAAGGCTCCCTCACCTTAAACTCCATTTGTGGTCTGCTAAGAGCCTAAGCAAAATAGTTAGTGCAGTGGGCACCCCCTCTTCACTGATAAGATAACCGTAACAAAATAACGGCTGGCATACGAAAGGATTTGTGAAGAAATTCAAGTTGGAACTGCATTGCCTCAGGAGATTAAGATTGAGTTCAATAATGGGAAAGAATACTTTCAGAAAGTGGAATATGAGTGGCTACCCTCAACCTGTGAATACTGCAAGTCTTTTGGTCACAAAACAAGTTCATGTGTCAAACATGTTAAGAAGGAATGAAGGCCCAAACCAAAGCAGCAAATAGAAGAGCAGATAAGTAATTCTTATAACATGCACAACTTAGCAGAGGTGCAGAATGATCCTAAGGCTGTGTTTGTTTTTGGGGATTGGATAATAAGGTATAAGTAATACCATGGAATAATATATAAGATTGGATATAATATGCTAATTTTTTATGTGAGATTATTTTTTTAGTGTTTGGTTAGTGGGATAAAAAATATGATTTGATGGATGAGTGACAAAAAATAATTTTGAACCTTTAGATCTTGGTGGGAAACAAATCCAAAGGTGGGGTATTTGTCGACGTGAGCTGTATATGCAGTGGAGATTGATTTTGTAATTATAGCAGTAAGATTGATTGCGTAAATACCATTAACCAATTCTTTGTATTCAATATGGGATATTTAGTTTCCTTTTTTGTTTATAGGATATTTAGTTTCCTTTTTTGTTTCTATTTTCCTATTTTTACGTTGAAGTCTGTATCTATATATTGACTCCAAATTGGAGTAGGAAAATAATCAATAAAAATTATTCTGAAATACCAATG
>JAVXUM010153744.1:0-11612 GCA_035590655.1 Pouteria glomerata
ACACCTAACAATACATAAGAATTTCTAACAGCATCTCTTATATGGAGGGAATGACTTTTATCATGCGCTGATCTATGACATGGGACTTTCTAACGGCACAGCATAGACTGTGGTAAAACCTAATTAAAAATCTGTTCTAATATCATATTAAAATAGTTCAACAATATATAAGAGTTGAAACTTTAACCTTAAAATCTAAGTGTTAAAGTGAGTAAGGTCCACCTCTTATATGAGGGGGAATGACTTTTGTCATGGTGCGATGTGGGATAACTTCTAACACTAATTTAAATTATTCTATTTTGTCCTTTGTTTTTTTTAAATTATTTCACTTTGTTCATTAATAGAAGTAACACAGTTAATAAAATACTAATCCCAAACGTAATTTACCCTTAATTTTGTATACAACTCTACTTCAAATTATTCGTTGTTTAAATAACAAATAAGATTTTGCAAAATTACACACATAGGTACCATTATTTTGATTTAAACAAAAACCTTATTTTGTTATTTTCTATTTTATGTCTTGGCCATTGGAAAGTCAAGAACTTGCCCTTCAACTTGATCTGATCAAAATAGAGTTGTCGATGACCATGGTCGGTGTTGATCCTCACTCCGATAAGATCGCCTCTTCCTAGTTCCTGCAATGAAATTGCCGGCCGAGCTGTTTTTAGCTGAATGCCCCGCCGATGTTTAAGTTATAATTAAGATATTGACAATAAAGGTCTCAAACGAAATGTAGTAAAAATGTTTTCTCTCTCTCGAAAAAACATACCTCCCTTGTTCGTTATCTTGGTATATATATATTTCAGCACGTGTCGCCGTTTGTCGAAAACCGATTCTGGTCTAAATAATTCGGACAGCAAATACACCATGGTTGACGCTAAACCGGGTAGTTTGGTAGTTGAGAGGCGGCGTGATCAAAGTAGTTGCAGGCCCAAACGTAGTATACCCTCCAGCCAATGAAAGGTCAACAACAACAGCTTTCCAACTAACCGGTCGTCATTTCCTTTAGATATCTGCCTAGAACGTAGCTACCTATCCACGTATATGCCTCGTATGACCAAAACCTCCAACTGCCTCCCAGTTCTTGCATGTGGGCGATGCTCGGCACACATGTAAGAGCTAGAAATGGCTCGTTACCTAGGGAAAATGTGCTCGTGCTTCCTTGATGTGATCAGATCACTTAGGGTGTTAGCACGTGTGCAAATGGGGTTATGATGGGTCGTCTGTGCTACGGGATATGACGGTTGGCCACATTGATTGGCCATGATCAACCTAGCCCCCTTGCCGTTGCTTTTAGCCTAACCCTAGGTACGCGTCGTATGGGACACGCTAAGGGTTTACTGGCAATAAATACTGTCCGTTGCCTTTCCGCCTCCCATCGTTTCAGATACTCATGATAAATATGTATGTCCCTCCTATTACGCTGAGAGTTTTTTGCATCGTCAAGTCTACACGAGTTTCTTCAGATTTTTCTATCTAATCTCCCCTAGTCTGTTTTTAATTCGACCAAAGTCTCTGTCGCTGATTTGCGTTTAGGTGAGTGTTTGCCTTCTCTTTCTAGTGTACTTCTTGCCTTCACTTGATAAATGGGGAAATACCTTAATGCCCTTAGGAAACTGTGTGGGATTGAGGCTTTTAGGGCTAAACATCCAATCCTCGATACAGTCACATTGGCCTTACCAGAGGCTAACAATTTCAATCTTGCAGAAAATAAGGGATCTGAATGGACGAGGTGGCCATAGAAAAGTGTGGGGTAACACTCCCTTTCCAACCACTTATTCGGACATTTCTTTCTTTAGTGGGGATTTGTCCCGGTCAGTTGGCCCCTAATGGGGTACAGAATTCTCATGGGAGTTATTGAGTTAAATAGGATTTTAGAAACTAACATAGGTCCCCGCGAGATACTTCACTGCTACTCAGTTACCCCTTCTAAAGAAGGTCAGTATTATCTAAAATGCTGAGCATAGGATAACCTGGTGCACACTCTTCCTGATTCAAGGAAAAACCTGCCAGACGATCATATCATGGTTAGAGGGGAGTGGCAATGGTTGCCAGGGGAAGACAGATTTCATAGAGTATAGAACACTATGGGGGGAACAGGTAGTCACTACTAAGTCCGAATTTATTAGTTCATCTTATTTTGTTTGGACCGCAACTAACGTGTTTCCTTTCCCTTTCTTGTAGAAAAGAATTTTAATAAAAGGTTTATCAATCTGCTTAGCGTGAACTTTGGTGAAGTAGCTAGAATCCTCTCCTACAAAGGTTAAGGGTCACTAAAAAGTTTAGTTCGGATCGCCGCTCTGCTACTCGGATACCGTCCTATGCATCGGAGCTATACAGCATTGTCGTACAACGTAGAAGAGAGCCGGATCAATGAACTTGTTGACTCCGAGGATTTCTCGATCGGTATTCTACCATCAGTAACCATAGCGGTTTCGCTGCCTTCCTTAGACACCATGCCGCCTAGGAACTTACTTGCTGTTATGAAGAAATGTCCTAAGGCCAAAAGCCAAAAGGAGGCTAGTAAGTAGAGAAAAGGTTCTCCACCTCCGCCGCCACCTGCTCGACTGACTAAAAGGCGGGTCAGTAACTCTGATCTCGCTCTGGGCGGCCACAAACCCATAATCATCGATGAGGAAACTTCTTCAGATTGCTGTCCTCGGGAATTCATCGTGAACCGACGGTTCGTAAGCAACCAATTACGATGGACGACTCGGCCATCTTCGATCAGGGTTTGGCCATGTCCATTGCCAATGCTATAATCCTTCCGAAAGATCGAGAGGAAATAATGAACATGAATGATGAAGTCTGGTTGTTCCAATCTGTTCAGTACTCATTGTTGGTAACTTCGGATATCTTTTTATTTTTATTTCATTCTTTATTGTTCTTCATTTCATATATTTTTGCAAGCCACGAAGTTCTTTCGTGATGTGAGTCAATGCTTCAAATAAGTCCAAAATTTCAAAGATTTTCAGCGTGTCTGAGCTGAGAAGGCTGAGGATAACATTAGGTCAGTTTGTGCACAGAATGAATAGCTCTCGGATAAAGTGAAGTGCCTGGAAACTAACCTTGATTCCATGAAGAAATGCTTCAATGCAGCTAATAGAAGGGCAGCGAAAGCCGAGGCAATTCTTGAGGAAGAAAAGAAGAAGACCCATTCGGAGGGGTATGAGGAGGCCGGGGATGAGTACTAGAAGCAGGTGTTTATTACGGCCAACACCTATTACTGCAACGGTTGGGTCGATGCCCTCAAGAAAGTAGAGCAGCCTTTAGAGCCTGAGCTCTTTAAATCTTTTTCTTAGCCAAAGGATGAATGACGATGAGGATGAAGAGACCATCTCTGCCATGGTTAGAAATAAAGCCGATAGAAATGGTGGCCTTAATGCAGAGGCTAGGATCAAGAATCTAATCAACTTATCTGGTCAAGGAGAGGGTCAAATTTCTTAGTAGTTTAGGGATTTCGATCGGACTTGAGATGCCTAACCTTTTTATATTTTTGATTTTTTATATAACAATATATTTGTATTGGGTTTTGTTGTGATTTGTTAACTTTGATCTGGATCTCTCTCTTTTGTTATGATGCCTAACTTTTTTGTTATGATTTGTTATGATTTGCAATGTATCCGAACTTTCGATTGAATTTCTAATTATACCTTCCCGGGTCGAAACTAAATTACTAGATTCGAAATAGGCTCTACTGTTTTTGGGCTAAACCGTTTGCTAAAAACTTTAACGATTCCGAGCTAAGTCTTTTCAAAGCAAAACTTGAATCAACCCGGGTCGTTTAGTACGAGAATACCCATGGCTAGTTTAATATTATATTTTTGAATTACGATACTCACGTTGACCAGAACTGACCACATTGCGTTCTGTCCAATGGGGATCTCGGGCGGGTGTTTGTTGCCTACTTGAGCGGGTCAAGTAGTTTAACTTGGCCCTATACCAAGTGCAACTAATGCTGACCTGAGCGGGGCTAGCAATCCCTTGGCCTTATGCTGAGTGTTGTTGTCGCCGACCTGAGCGGGTCAGGTGGCAATGGATTGGCCTTACACTAAGTGCGTCTGAGGCTGACTTGAGCGGGTCAGGTAGCAATCCCCTGGCCTTGTGCCAATTGTTGTTGCCACCGACTTGAGTGGGTCTGGTAACAATAGCTTGGCATTGCGCTAAGTGTTGTAGCCGCTGACCTGAGCGGGTCAGGTGGCAATAGCTTAGCCTTACCCCAAGTGCGACTAAGGCTGACTTAAGCAGGTCAGGTAGCAATCCATTGGCGTTATGCCAAGTGATATTGCAGTCGACCTGAGCGGGTCAGGTAGCAATAGCTTGGCCTTGTGCCAAGTGTTGTAGCTGCCGACCTGAGTGGGTCAAGTGGCAATAGCTTGGCCTTGTACCAAGTGTGACTAAGGCCTATCTGAGCGGGTCAGGTAGCAACACTTGAATCCGATCACAAGGAGATATCATGGGTGTTTTAAAAGCGATTTTCATTGATGATTGGAGACATACATAGGATTTTTCAATGGTAGTAAACACGAAGATTTGATACATTCCATGGTTGAGGGGCTTCCCTTTCTTCTAAATCTGTGAGGCAATAAGTACCATTCCCAAGCACCACTGTGACTCTGTACGGGCCTTCCCAATTGTAGCCGAGCTTGCTCTCTGCCGGGTTTCGAGTTGCTTGCATCATCTTTCTTAGCACCAGGTTACCAACCTTGAAGGATCTGATCCGAACATGCCTACTTTAAGATTTTTTAAGCTGCTGTTGATCAGAGGCTAACTGTCTCTGTGCTAGTTCCCTCATTTCCTCCATCAGATCCGGATTTCTTTTAAGTGCTAGTTCATTTCCTTCTGGTGAAAATGCTAAAGTCCTGATTGTCAGTGTCCCATTTTCCAGCAGGATAACTGCTTCCGTCCCGTACGCCAATGAGAATGGGGTTTCCCTTATCGATCGACGAGGGGTCGTTCTGTACGCCCAAAGAACAGAATGAAGCTCCTCCACCCAACGACCCTTGGCCTACTCCAATCGCTTTTCGATGCCATCTAGCATTGTTTTATTGGATACTTCAGCCTAGCCATTACTTTGAGGTAGGCCGGGGTAGAGTTGTGATTGCAGATTCCCAAATCTGAGCAAAAGTTTCTAAAGGTCGTGCTGTCAAACTGAGTCCCATTATCCAAAATCAGACTCTAGGGGATGCCGAATTTGGTTATGATACTCTTCCACACGAACCTTCTGGTGACGAAATCTTTTATGGCGCTTAGTAGCTCCGCTTCAATCTATTTTGTGAAATAGTCTGTTGGGGTAAGGAGCCATCGCCTCGCTCCTAGAGCCATTGGCAGCAGCCTTACTATATCCAATCCCCATTACGCGAAGGGCCAGGGGCTGGTCAAAAGAGTCATGTCTTATGTCGGCTGATGTACAAAGAGGGCAAACCTTTGGCATTTGTCGCATCTCATGGAATACTGTATTGCATCTTTCTGCATTTATGGCCACCAAAACCCCTCTGACATGGCCCATGCGGCCATTGAACGCCCCGCAACGTGCGCACTGCGGCTCCCCTCATGTAACTCTCTTAGAAGGGACTGTGTTTGATCAAGGTGGACGCAGAGTAAGTTTGGGCTACTGAATGAATTTTTGTACAACTATTGGTCTGGGGATAACCAGAACCTTGTCGCCTTAACTCTGATTTTGGTCGCCTCCTTTTTATCCTGGGATAGCTAGAGAGCTTGTCTGGATACAGTGCTGAAACTCCATTATGCTTGGATGAGATAGATGTTCTAGCGTGACAGTCCTTGCTTCCCCAGAATACTCTATAGCCCCGAGAGTTGTCAAGGTGTCGGCTCGGCAGTTCTCCTTTCGCTCGGCCAACTTTAATTTGACATGCTCGAACTTACTTATTGTGGTCTTTGCCAGCTCACGATATTTGGCCATTCTCTCAGATTAGACATTGTAATCGCCGTTTAACTGGTTTATGATTAATTAAGAATCCAAAGATATCACCACCATCCGAGTTTACTGGCCAAGGGCTAACTGCAAACCAATCAGTAGTGCCTTGTATTCTGCCTCGTTATTGGTGGCTTTGAATCGGAGTTCAACAGCGTGCTCATATACGTGGCCTTCTAACGAGGTTCGTGGATGCTCCGTTCACTTGAATTTTTCAGATCCCCTCTTCTGTGGAAAAAGTCAAATGACTCTCATACAGTAAGACAATTTTGGCTACAAAGTCTGCCAAAATTTGCCCTTTGATAGCCGTTCGAGGCACAAAGCTGATATCGTAGACCCCGAGCTTGATTACCCATTTAGACATCCTTCCTGAGAAGTCGGCTTTTCTTAGCACGGACTTGAGGGGTCGGTCAGTAACAACTTCGATAGGGTGAACGAGGAAATAATGGGACAACTTTCGCGAGGCGACGACCAAAGCCAACACAAGTTGCTCGATCAGAAGGTATCTCTGTTCGGCTTCACCCAGTGTTTTGCTTACATAGTATACGGGGCGTTGGGTCTTATTTTCTTCCCTTGTAAGTGCAGTGCTAACGGCATGCTCAGATATTGCAAGGTACAATAGTAGCTTTTCTTTGGGTGGCAGAATTGATAAGAGTAGTGGTGAAGTGAGATATGCTTTTAATCCTTCAAATGCAGTTTCGCATTCCTCATCCCAATGAAGGATTCTTTTTCCTTTTAGCTATCTGAAAAGGGGGCGGCATCGATCGGAATCCCTGCTAATGAAGCGATTTAGTGCGGTGGTCATCCCGATCAGTTTTTGGACTTCTTTAACCGTGGTCGGCCTGTGCAGCTTCCGAATTGATGAGATTTGGTTGGGGTCAACCTCTATTTCTTTCCGGGGTAACAACATGCCCTAGGAATTTTCTTGACCTTACACCGAAGGCACATTTAGCCGGAGGTCGTACCTTATGAGGACCTCAAACACTTTGTTTGGATCGGACAGATGATCAGCCCTTGCTTTACTCTTGATGACCCTGTCGTCGATGTAAACTCCCATTGTCCTACTGATTTGAGGCTTGAACATTCTTGTAACCATACGCTAATAGGTTGTTCCAGCATTCTTAAGCCTAAATGGCATAACTTTGTAACAGTATATCCCGCAGGGTGTAATAAATAATGTCTTGCTTTGGTCGGGTCTAAACATGGGTATTTAGTGGTAGCCTCAATATGCATCCAGAAAGCTCATCATCTCATGTCCGGTTGTTGTGTCAACGAGCTGGTTTATTTTCAGCAGCAGGAACAGGTTCTTTGGGCAAGATCTATTGAGGTCAGTGTAGTCTACGCAGACCCTCAATTTCTCATTCTTCTTTTTGACCATGACAGTGTTCACCAGCCATTCAGGATAGTTGACTTCCTAGATTGCGTCTGCCTCAAGTAACTTCTCAACCTCCTCTATTATCGCTTCTGTGTGGGTAGAGGATGCTCGTCTTACTTTCTGGATCATCGATTTTGCCATAGGGGGTATACTGAGCTTATGACATGCTACCTCAGGATCTATCCCTGGCATTTGGTAGGGGGTCCATGCAAATACTTCGATGTTCTTTTTCAGGAGCGCTACTAGTGCCCGTTTTTCCTTACCTGAGAAATTCTTGCCAATCAAAAAGAATATTTCTGAGTCAAATTCGTGGGTAGGAATAGTCACCAAATTGTCGGTGGCCTTTTCGCTCGGATCCCTACCTACCTCCTTCAATGTTGGGGAGTCTTTCGGCTCGATCACGGATTTGACTTCGCTCGGTATGTTCTTTACACCGACGGCAATTGAGAAGCATCTCTTGGAAGGCACTTAGTCCTCTCTAACTAAGCACACGTCATCGGGCGTTGGGAACTTAGTCATTTGATGATATGTGGATGGAACTGCCCTCATTCGGTACAACCATGGTCCGCCCATTATTGCGTTGTATGAGGACGGGACGTCCACTAAAAGGAATTCCGTTTGTAACTTGATTGTTCCTGCTCAAACCGAAATCGAAACCTATCCCAAGGGCCATACTAGAGCTGAACTAAACTTAATCAAGGGGCAATTTGCAGGTGTCAGCTCAGAATACTCGAGGCCAAGCTCCTTGAAGATGCCATAGTCCATGACCTCTGTGGAACTACCTTGGTCAATGAGGATGGGGCGTACCTTACAATCTCCTAACCCTGAGGTAACCACCAATGCATCATTATGTGGTTGCTGCACTCCATCGAGATTGCTTTCCGTGAACCTGATCTGGTGCTCTGACGTTGGCCTAGCCCTCTTTCGTGCTGAATCTCCTACGTTCAATACTTCCCCAAGGTGGGGCAGCCTTTACATAATCCAACCGCGACTTTATCTCATCCTCTAATGACTCATACTCGAGGTGGAGAACGTTGATCACCTTCTGGGGGGCTGATCTATACATTCGTGGCAGCATTCATTACTAGCGGGTTGTGTGACTCTTTTTTCTTTGCCTTTGCCATCTTCGATGAACTTGCAGAAGTGCCCTGCCCGCGCCAACTCCTCCAGGTGATGCTTAAGGGCTCGACATTTGCCAGTGCAATAACCATTGTCTTAGTGATATGCGCAATGCAAAGACTAATCGCGTTCGGACAGATCTCCTCCCATCTTCCGCGGCCAGGTGAAGAAAGGCTTGTCTTTAATCTTGGGGAGCAATTTGTATATCGCAAACTTAAACATAGTGTTGACAGCGCCGAACATGTCCTTTCCACCTGGCTCACTTTTGGGCCTTTTTTCAGTAGCCCTAGTCTTATTCTTCGTTTTTTTCCCTTCTGTGTTCTTCTCCCCCATGCTTCTGGATTCATCTTTGATTTTTGAATACTTCTCAATTCGATTCATGAGGTCAGTAATGTCATTGGCTGCCTTCTCAGTAAGGGACTGCCAGAGCTTGTCATTGTGATTAAGGATAAGTTTGAATGAAGCCATCGCTACCTGCTCCGGACACCATTCTATCTCATTGTAAGCCTTAAAATAGCACCAAGCATAACTCCTTAAGCTTTCGCGGTCCTTCTTTCTCATAGTCATCAAGGTGTCTACTGAATGAGGCTGTTTGCTGTTGGCGATGAATTGGGCCATGAATGCTTCCACCAGTTAAG
The DNA here is from genome assembly GCA_035590655.1 of Pouteria glomerata. Classification (NCBI taxonomy): domain Eukaryota; kingdom Viridiplantae; phylum Streptophyta; class Magnoliopsida; order Ericales; family Sapotaceae; genus Pouteria; species Pouteria glomerata. Next base: position 9,071 of record JAVXUM010153744.1, read on the forward strand.
GCCATGTGCTTATCGACCTCAGCTCCAACCCGTCCAACCATCAAAGGGCTGTTTCTTCCAGACTGGAATGGAACATTTTGCACATGAGTGGGTCGTTGGAACTCCAAAGAGACATCAATTATTTGTAATGGCATACATGTCCTACAATATCTATTCTGCCATCATACAGAGTAAATCGAGAGGGTGTAAACTTGTGGGGTGGTTCCATTTCCTCAATATCACGTGAACGGAGAGGTAACAATGCGACTGAGGGCCTTTTTGGCCATGTAGTGAGTGGAATGCTGATCATTTTGCCAGTTGTTCCAGGACCCACCCTTTAAAGTTGGCCCTACCATCTTAGAGGCTCCTTGCCTTTACAGGGTGCTGCTGCTCAAGATGGTCCTCACTTCAAGAGTTGGTGCTCGATTATTCTTCCGTTTCCCCTTATGTACGTTCTGATGATTGGAGAGTCAAGAACTTGCCTCTCAACTTGACTCGATCAAAATAGAGTTGTCGATGACTGTGGTCGGTGTTGATCCTCGCTCCGGTAAGATCGCCTTTTCCTAGTTCCTATAATGAAACTGTCGGCCGGGCTGTTTTTGGCCGAATGCCCCTCCGATGCTTAAGTTAGAATTAAGAGATTGACAATAAAGGTCTCAAACGAAATGCAGTAAAGATGTTTTCTTTCTCCCGAAAAAACATACCTCCTTTGTTCGTTATCTTAGCATATATATATCTTTCAGCACATGTTGCCGTTCGTTGGCCCAGATAATTCGGACGTCAAATACGCCATGGTCGGCGTTGAATCGGGTAGTTTGGTAGTTGAGAGGCGGCATTATCAGAGTAGTTGCAGACCTAATTGCAATGTACCCTCCAGCCAATAGGGGGCTAGTAACAACAGCTTTCCCAGCAACCGGTCATCTTTTTCTTCAGACATCTGCCCAAAACGCAGCTACCTATCCACGTATATGCCACGTATGACCAACACCTCCAGCCATTAATCATGCAAAATTCAATGATTAAATGGCTAAAAATAAGCGATAGGAACAACATCGAGAAGATAAAATAGTGGCTAGTTTCATGCATTTTCTTTATTTGGTTATAAATTGATAGAGTTATTTTATGGAAAAAAATCATTATTTTATTTATCTATAGAAAATTAGAAGGTAAGTTGGTGGGAATGTAAATGATATTTTTTAATTTTATTAAATGTCATTAATTCTTTACCTTGGGAATGAAAAGGAAAAGATAAATTTGATGTTTGGTGAGTTTCTTTTTTTTTCCTTATCTATCAAGGGAAATGATGGGAATACACATAAAAATTATTTTGTATTAAAAAGTTAAGAAATTAGTACATATTAATACAATATGTGTAAGTCATACACTCTTAGACTTTGTGGTTTTTAAAATTTTGTATGCTAGATAATCCAACAAACTACACAAATAATGTCACACCCTAAATTTCATAATTCGAGTTGTGAGCATTAATCACATGCAATCAATAATAATCATTTAGAAAACCCAATCAGAGCCATATAACCATTCTGGAGCAGATATCTATTATAATTATAAACAACAAAAGTCTCGATCGTAACTGGGCAATAATGCTTTCATTAGAAAATCAAAATAATATCTGGGCTCTACTAGTTTTTCTAATTATATCTAATAACCAAAATAAATAGCTGAGTACAAATTAATATATTTTTCAAGATAAAATATCTAATACGATCTAGTCCATCTCCTCAAAAATCAAAAGAATAATAACTGAAAATATGCCAAAATATGATGAGGACCATCTAACCTCGACATATGCACTTACAACACTATCTGTAAGGATATGAACACTAAAACCACGTGAGCCCATGTTGTACATCAATGTTGACACATTCACCATAAATGACATTTTAGGTCATCGATCATGCTTATTTAATGCCATTATCGGTTTGCCTTTATTTTATCCTTATCGAGTTTATATTTTAAAATAGTATCCTTTGAAAACAATTTACAAATGCTATATTATAGACCTTAGAAAAACAATTTTCTTTCAAAAACAAAAAAAGTTTTGGAAAACTCTCAGTTGTGCACCTAGGTGAAAGGGTCGTCTATGCGGCCAGGGGCAAGAAATCTGGTAAGTGCGTCTGAAGAGCCAAGGTCTATGTTGTGTGTATGGGGCTCTTGATGAATTATTAGATGAATTACATGAATCAAAGTTTTTCTCAAAGTTGGAACTTAAATTTAAGTACCACTAAGTACGTGTTCATCCAGCAGATACGTCGCTTTTCAAAATCATCATGGCCATTATGAGTTTTTGGTTATGCCCTTCGAGCTAACTAATGCTCCATCTACATCTTAAGAATTGATGAATTCAAATTTTGAAAAATATCTATAAAAATTTCTATTAGTGTTTTTATAACATTTTGACATATAATCAAACATGGGAGGTAAACTTTGAGCATCTACGGATAACTCTTCAAATTCTTAGAGAAAATTAGTTATTTGCCAAGCTTTCTAAGTGCACCTTGGTCAATCGAGGTACAAATACTTAGGCCACATCATTAGTTAA
>JAVXUM010153772.1:0-14010 GCA_035590655.1 Pouteria glomerata
CTCTAGATAGATTTTCTTGGCGTCGTCAAATCCATATAGCCGACCCCACCTAGTGGGAAAAGGCTTAGTTTGGTTTAGTTTGGTTTGGTTAAGCGTACCTATAGGGGGCCACATTGATTACGTGGCCTCGTTTTTCAAGTTTATCTTGTGATCAAATTATCGTTTGGGAGACAATGCCTTAGGCTCTTCCAAAACAATGCAATATTCATGTAGCAATTGGTAAATGTCTTGGGGCAGTTCATGCAAACATGTTGCTCTTGTTGAAATCTCTATATTGTCATTTCCACATTATCCTTGCTGCGTGGTTGTGATACAATTTGAATTGCATAATAGTCGGTTTTTGATCGATACAACTTTTGGAAGGCATTAATCTCTATTCCTTTACTATTGGATAATGGTTATACAACTAACTTAAAATGCTGGCTCTTCGATTGAAACTCTATAGTCATCCTTTCATAGTTGCAAATAATATTCCCAAAATTTGTGGCCATTGTATGCCGAATACAAGGTTTATTTCAGTAAGTGGTAAGGAGTAAAAATCTATATTCATTCTCATGTTTTTGATTTTAATTAGGATAGACTAGCTTTTTGCAGTTGGCAACCCAGACTTCAAATGGTTTGATTATTGTTATTGGCAACTTTAGACTTCCGGCAATGGCCGAATTGATCAAATTCTGCATTGAACTATTATCTATCAAGATTGTGACTTGTTGGTTCATGACGTATGTAACAATCCTCATTGTGCTTATTAGCAATGACTAAGGCATAGAGGGAAATTTTTGAATCACTCTTGATTTGTGCACTCTTTATGTCTATTATCTTCATGACATGAGTCTCCATCGGATGAGTCTTTTGCATCTTTGATAAGAAAGGTTTTGGCAATCTTACACTTGTATCCCAAAACAAACTTCTTATTGTAATTGAAACAGAGTCCTTTCTCTTATTTTTTTTGCATTTCATCCCATGAAAGCCTTTTAACTCTTGAAGGCAAGGGCTTTTTATCCCTATTATTGCTTTGTTTGAACCTCGTCAATTGTTTGAAGGGAACATGCAGACTAGTGAATCCTACCATGCTCTTTTTGTATAGCAAAGATGACTGTTCATCATTTAAATGTGCATACTTCACCGTTTAGTTTATTGTGTATGGCCTGAATATCTTAACTTGTACAACAATCTCTGGATTGAGGGTGCCCAAAAATGACCCAACAAGGCTTCTTCCGACCAACCTTTGACATGGGTTGTAGGTCTTTTGAAGGCCATTTAATAGTGTGCCAATTTGCTAGATCTTTGACAGTGCCATATGATAATCTTCAAATTCAATAGGCCCAAATTGGTTAAATATCTCAAATTTTAATTGCTTCAAGTGTAACTTGCGTTGTTGGCTCTTGTAAACCTTTGACAACCACTACCCCAACTGGTTGGCCTCTCCCTGTAGGAATAAGGTAGCATAATTAACCTTTTTTTTTTTTTTTTTTTTTTCTTATGGCATTCATTAGTATTTAAAGAACCATTCCACTTCGTTAATCCAAGTAACAGGGTCGTCCCCATTGAAAGAAAGGAACCTCAACTTAGGTTTAGGGATGCAGCGTTACTGCCACTATCATGGTTACATTTCTACCTGTTATTCTGATTACTGCCTTGCCGTTCTTCAACATTAATATCTATGGATTTGGCAGATTCTGAACTAGTTTCTTGAATAGAACGATGCGTATTTCAACTAGCACTTCTCCTATATCACTCTCTTTAATTGTTAATGGAATTAATAATGGTCTACAACAACTCTTCTATACGAAAAAAACAATTGTTGTTTTAGTCGGTGACTTCCATAATAGAAGTTTCTAATTGTTCAATCTGTTATCTATTCGTAATCTAGAAATTCTCCAATGACTGTGGGCTTCCACAGAATGTTATGTGAACACTCTCAATGAAGGCATAAATGATGAAAGCCTTAACTATGGATGGCTAAGCCACGTCTATATTTAAATAGACAATTAATTGTGTAAACAACTCTACCTGAGAGTTAAATTTTATTTCATGGAACTTGAACGGTTTGAACAACTATTAAGTCTTATAAAAGACAAACATTGCCTACTTATTTTGTCTTTAACTGCCCTTTGGGCCAAACTACCTAGCAAGTAGCAAGGAAACATACCAATAGGTCGCAATAACAAGCCCTGACCAACACAAACAACATCGAGGTTTGCCACAGATGTACCAGCTAAGAATAAGCTAACATTACATTAAACTTCATGTGCACTCAGATAAAGCATTAGAGGAAAAACAGCTAAGACAATGCTAGCAACACAACATATCCAACAGCAGCATTACACAATGACAATCAAAATCAATCAGTGCATCAATAGCTGATAAATAGTTAGGGTTATCTGATTAGCAGTTAGATAATGCAGTTGTTGCCAATGCATGGTAGTAGTTAGGGTCAGTTAGCAGTTGCATAGGTAAATAGTTAGAATTGTCTCTCTAGGCAGTTATGTAACCTCAAAAAGCGGTTAATGGAAGTTAGCCATGTCAAAAGGATAGTTAGGGATATTTTGGATGGGGAATTTCTATCTTTTATAAGACATTGCAGCTGTAGAAACCATTCACGTTTAACGAAATAAAGATTAACTTTTTTGTAAACTTGTATTTGCACATTTGTCTATTGAAAAATAAACTTAGATTAGCCAACGAAAACCTAGGCTTCTATCATTAGTGTTTTCATTGAGAGTGTCCACCCAACATTTTGTGGAAGCTCACAGTGATTGGAGAATTTTAGATAATGAAAAAAGAACAAATTGATCAATTATTATTACATTGTGCTTTAACAATTTATTTGTATAATTTAACTATGTTTAGCATGAGAATAATATTTAACATTTATATAATACTCACTCATTAAATTTTTTTAATATTAAATTAATTTTAGTGGTAATTAAATTAATTTTATTTTTTCTAAATTTTTATATATTTTTTCTATTTAAATATTAAATTACTTTTTATTTTAATAATAAATTATTATTTGAATAGTAATTAATTTTAATAAAATATGTTTTAAAATAAATGATTTAAATAATTATGGAATATTAAAATAAATTATGATTTAATAAAATAAACCATTGTAACAATAAAATTTATTTTAATGCTAATTAATTTTAATAAAATAATTTTATAAGATAAATTATTATTTCATAATATTTATATGTATAAACTTCTGCAAGTGATAAGGAGGGTAAGAAAAGTACAAAATTTGTTTCATTTTATATACTCTACAGTAACAATTACTATCATTTTGATGGTAAATGTTATACTAATTAATACTAATCATTCAATTTCAAACTTGTGCAGTGGAGTTAACAATTATGGTTGTAACTTTTGGCCTCATTGTCCTCATGTCAAATGCAACATTAAGATAAAATTCAGTAAATTTTTTTTTTTTACCTAATAAATATTTTATTATAAGGAAAACATAAAATCTAACATTTTTATTGAAAATAATTTTTAGAAAATGGTGAATGTTTTAAAAAAATGTCACTTCTTGTTTTTTATTGAACTTCGTAAAATTCTCAGTTAAGCAACGTGGAGTCAAAATTTGTCATGTTGTTTTTTAAGTAATATAAATTTGTATAATTCTTTTTAGTTGAATACGAAGGTTTCTCTATTTTAGCATTATTCAATGATGGCATAGTCCTTTGTAAATGTTGACGCAACGGAAGCTGCTGCGTAAAATTAGAAAAACCTTTGCTTTATGTGGAAAGTGTTCGGTAAATTTTTAGCCCCTCTCTTCCATGGATCCCCCCTCTCTTGTGTTTTTGAAGACCTTATTTTCGATCCTAATCTGCAAGTAAGAAATAGGTGAAAATAAAGCGGTCGGAGATTGTTCCTGACCAAGGACTCTTCGATGCTTAAGTTAGTTTCTGGCGTTAAAAGAAAATATTGACGAAGAGAGAGAAGAGAAATCCAGAGAAAAAAAGAACCCCTTTACCTTGGCCATATTTCTGACATTTAAAGTGAGAAAACCGATATGCTTTTTACTAATTTGACAAGACAATGACAGTAGTAAATAGTAGCCTTAAATGCTAGATGATATAAGCATTGGAATCTGTAATATTCTACAAATTTTGTCTCCTAATTCATTCAAGTATTGTCAGCAAAGAAATTTTATAATGTTACTAGTAGACTATTTAGTTTGAATTTAACTATAATATGTCCCTTGGTTAAAGGGTGCAATTTGTGGTTGGGAAAGCACTATAGAGGTCGGGGAAGACATTTTTTGGCTACACATTATGCCCCCACTCTGGTAAGAATGATTTATTACTCGAGCATAGTAGAATAGAACTTATAAGTGCTCTCTATCAATAACTACAATATGAACAGCCTATGTCCAAAAATTGAAATTCATTAACAATGGAAGTGTGTAACATTGCATTTAAATATCAGTATAATAATTCTTTATGAGATGTAAAGATAAACCAAAGCTTAAATCTTAATTGTTGAACAATATATGCGAACGAATCTATAAAGACAAAGCTTTTCATAACTTTACCTACTTCATCTCATGTAGTGGAACTTCAAGAATTGTCATGTAGTCCAACCGTTATCCAATTTCTGAATTAGTCACTTTCAACAAAGGCAAAGACATATGATACAAAAAGAAAACACATAATTTAAAGGTAATGTGCCAACTTGTAATACTTGTAATGTGGCAACTTGTAATACTGAATTAGTCACAAAGGTACCTTTGTTATACTTAGCCTTTTTTGTGAGTCAGAAATACTTTCAAGAGGGATTCTCATAACTGACGAAGGATGTAGAAATTTTGGTGCGAACTTGAGCACCGAACTCTTCTATTTGGTGAGGCATATCTTGTCTGCTCGATAATCGACTGAGAAAAAGGAATACGAAGACTGATCTCAAGTCATGCAAGCAAATTGTTCATCTATCATTTATCCACATATGAGGCTCCTCTTTGTCAACACTGTAATGGCCTATAAAACTTACACAATTACTTAGAAATCAAGTTACTTGACAATGAAGTTGTTCGGAAATATAAGTTATTCCTTAGCAATGAAGCTTAGCAATAAAGTGGTAGTGAAGTTACCCCTGATGAAGTTGTTTGGTTAGCTCGTTTTTACCTTAATTTTGACAAATTGTTGTGTGACAATGACTTTGACAAGACTTAGTTGCTTTATGGTCTGTTTGAGTAACCTGCAACTCAAACTTAGGCATGGTAAACAGCTCAAAATTCAAGCATAATACAGGTTTAAAATAAGTTCCGGTAATAGTTCATGTTGGTTAGTCAAATATTAACTAAATTATACCCATCTTAAATAATGCTTACTAATGTGGGATATGATAGTCATGCTTAACTTATGTGCATCGATATGCTCGGACAAATAACTTGTGTGTTAAGTGTTTGAATTCTTGTTGTGCTCAGATAGATAACTACATGTACCGATGATATGTTAATTCTATGTATAACGTTGAACTTGGTAGATAGATAGACAATTTGAAGGCTCATGTTCAAAATGATTTACTTCCCGCTTGAAAATGCAAAGTGATATAGTATCGATGCTTGCTAATGATACTTGTTCATGAATTATGGCTTAAAAATGTTCGACAGTTCCATAACTCAAAACATACATTAATAATAGAATAATATAAATTTTGTTTGAAAATGTAAACTCATGTTCAGATGTAAATCATGATTATGCCTTTGAATTTTTGCTCGGATGCCCAACTATGTGACATTTACTAGCATATTAACAAATGCAAAGTGCTCGGCAATATATGATGAACATAACAATGCTCCAAATTTGATACTGGAAGAGCTGTTTAATGTGTCCAAAAATTTTGAATGATTATGAATACCACCTGGTGCTCAAATCAGAATAAATAATGCTTAAATGTAATATTATTCGTGCTCAGACATAAACACACATGTAAAAATGTGGCCGCAATTTGTTTGGATATAAGATGAGCCAAGTCAGATATGTGTATTAGTTGAACAACTTCAATGACCATAAGAGGGAAAACTAAAGTGCACGTGGAGACCAAAATAGCCCAGGTAAGAGCAAGAGTATTTGACAAAAATATTAAGCCAAATATATGTACTTGTTAGAAAGTACATAACATGATTAAATTGGTCTTAGAACACAACACTTTTGAAAGTCATACTTGATCAAAACATGGTCTTACTTACCATTATTATGGCCATGAGTTGCTATGCCTTTTTATTTATGTTGTTCAGATCTTTAAGGAACTATTCGACTCCAAGTTAATTGTTGATTGCTCGATTAAAGAAATGTGAACTAATCAAGTAACTTGGTCGGCCGAGACAAATCATGTATTAATCCAGCAAAAAGGCCAAATAGAATAGAATATAAATGCTGACATTTCTTCTTTTTTGATCATCATATAAAGAGATACTCTGCCATATAAAGATGTTAGTGGTCGGCTAAACATACTAGTGCTTAGCTTTGAATTATCTCCTTAGCTTTGAAATCAGTAAGTATAATGCTTCATTGATTAGTCGAATGCTCGAGTGACTTGTGCTTACACTAGGAAGCTAAAGTCTCGTGCTCATGCTTGGCCACATGCTTGGTGTGAGATGGAGAAATAATCTTATGCATACGAAGGTAAAGAAACAATGTTGGTGTTTGGATACAACCTGTCTTTCACAAACTGCAAGTGCATTGTCAGTACACTACTTATCAACGATTTATTTTCTTTCATTTACCTCTATGCTCGAATACATAACATTAGGGGTCAAGCAAGCCAGAGACATTGGCTGGCCGAACTAAGCAAGATAGTAGTCTTACTAGAAGGTGCATTGTGGTGTTATTTGGCTAGAAATAATATCACAAACAATGTATATATATGTGTGTGTGTATATAATCATTTTACTGCTTAGCTATGTAATCTAAAGTATATACTCATCTTCCAAAATGCAAGTGCATGCATTGAAAGACATCTTTAAATTATACTCAATTAAAGTCATGGTTGGCATTAACTGAAAAAATATATCTCACTAGGAAAATATTATATATAATGCTCAAAAATATCAAGCTTATGCTTACAGTTATGCTCGATTCCCTTAATTACTGCTATTGTGGTCGTGCATTGCAAATATCAACTCAGACTTTAGCAATCAAGTTATCATCATTAATGGTAAACACATGCTACCGTGGTTGATCATATTAAGACGTAATGTACTATTGAGTTTGCCTATACTCTCAATAGTGCCGATAGGAGGAGAAGAAGAGAGAAAACAAATTGAAGTTGAGCTTTATACACTGAAAACTTCAGATGGTCATAACTTTTTGCTCCGGTGTTCGATTTAGGTGAATTGTTTTTTATTTCACGTATTTTTTTGAGATCTATGTGACCAAACAGCCTATGGCTATTTACAACAATCAGAATTACAACATAAGCTCATCTTCATGATTTTTTTGGACTTTTCTTCTTGGATGTACAAAATGTGACATTATTTGAATATAAATAACTATGTAAATACTGATAACTTTGCTTGGAAATACCTTTACTAAGTCGTAACCTTACTCAGAGATGTTTTTCTCTTGCTCAAGATACTTTTGTTAAAGAGTAGTCTTGCTCGGGGTGATAATCTTTAATGTACTCTAGAATCTTCCTTGGGAATATGCTTGCTCAGGGGCGTACTTTAACCTTACTTGGTGGGTGTTCTAGGCTTGCTCAGCATGTGCTTCAGGATTGCTCGGAGGTGGCTTTAAACTTGCTCGGCATGTGCTTTAAGCTTGCTCAGTGGTGGCCTTAAACTTGGTCGAGGGTGTGGCTTCATCCTTGCTTAGGAATAATTCCTTTTGCTTGAGATTATGCTTGGGACTAACTTGATCTACTTAGGAATAATTAGCTCTCCTCGAGACTAACTTGATCTACTTGAGAATAAAATGGTTTGTTTATGCTCTGCTCAGGAATAACTTAATTTACTTAAGAATAGCTTGTTCTGCTCGAGAATAACTTGCTCTGCTTGGGCATAACCATCTTTCCTTGAAATAACATGCTTCATCTTCTTTTAAAAATTACTTGCTCAGGATTATCCTTTCTTGAAGATAAACATACTCGGGCATAAAATTAAAACTCTTGATGGGGAATAAGCTTTTACACTTACCCAAGAATAAAACTTTACTTTTGCTCGGGAATAGGCATTTGCATTTGCTCGAGAATAACTTGCTCTGCTTGGGAACAACTTTATCTATTTGGAATAGTTTGATCTTCTTGGGAACAACTTAAACTACTCAGGAATAGCTTGATCTACTCGGGAATAACTTGATCTACTTAGGAATAACTTGATTTGCTCGGGAATAACTTGATCTGCTCGAGAATAGCTTGATCTGCTCGGTAACAACTTTAACTACTTAGGATTAGCTTGATCTGCTTGGGATGACCCTTTCTGGGCAATAACTTTTACACTTGCTTAAGAATAAAATTTTTTATAACAGCCCGGGACCACCACCGCCTGACGATATTGTCCGCTTTGGCCCCTCAGGTCTCTCCCCGGCACAGCCTCACGGTTTTGTTCTTGGCGAAGGCTACCCCAGTGCCCCCCCAAAAGGTCTCGTCAGTGGGAAGGTTTCCACCCCCTACTTGTTAGGCAGACTTCGTTCTCCTTCCCAACCGATGTGGGATCTCACAAGACCCATAAATATGATGGATGTTGGATAATAGTATCCTTTGGGTTGAGACCCATAAAAACAATGCATGTTGGATAATTTGTATCCAATGGGTTGAGACCCTTAAAAACACTATATGTTGGATAATTGTTTCCATTAGGCTGGCCATAAAAATGGTGTATGTTGGTTAATCATTTTTATTGGGAAATGAACCTATAAAAATGACGATGGTGCATTGGGGCAGTGTTCGATAGCCACAAGACAGTCTTATAGAGTACTATCAAGTGTGTGTACAAGTGCGCATGCATGCATATGATGAGATTATGGTAATCAAATAATTGGTAATGACTTAGATATGGTATGGACTTGAGTTTATGACGATATGATTGTTAAGAATATATGATGTATAGTAGTAGTATAATAGGGCTTGTTGCATATTATACCTGTTTATGTGCATAGTAGGTACAAGTGGACCCGTGCTCACTTTCTCACAAATTTTGGTACAAGTGTTAAACCTAAGACTTGGAAAGACTCCTAGGTCAAGTTTAGATGTTATTTTGATAGGTCTGTATATCTTTGACGTATAATTCTTTTAGTCTTTGAGGAGATATTTTGTATCGAAGAGATATATTTTGATATTTAATATGGTTGTAAAGGCCAACTAATCCTATATTATTACTCTATAGCTATTGTTGGGAGTTTTGACAATCATTACTTTATCTCTTACTCTGATACCTCATATAAATCAGATCTATTGCTCGGTCAACAAGATTCACATAATCACCCAATCAGAATGTGATTGGCATGCAAAAGTGTATGATTATATGTATTCTACCATGCCAATTACTTAACTTTTTCCTGCTTTTAGTTTCAATTTATCATGATTATCTAACTCTTTTACATTCTTAGTGTTTATGCAATTTTAGGTGTCAAAATGGGACAATTAAGCTCAGGGAGACATTAAGAATGCTTATGGAGAATAACTAAGGCAAGGAGAAGTAATAAAGGTGCAATAAGATGGCTTAAGGTTCATTATGGCAATTTATCAAACATTTGGAGTGTAGATCCAACGAAAACCCTAAGGACATATTTGAGCAATCTAAATTGCATTCGTGTGGCCTAAATGTCATCTAAGACAAGCATAAAATCATCCAAGACCAAAGGCATGTCACAAAGACTAAGCCAAGGTCAAGAGACCTTAAAGTAAAACCATCCAAACCTAAAGTAAGACATGCTAAGCATGGCAAGCCATGATACCCAAAAATAACCACAAGTCTTATTCAAAGCATTCACAAGGTTTTCAAGTTATGGTGGAAGGCTCACAAGGAATTCATTATGACATATATATAAATATGTGGTGTGCAATTTAAAAGTTAGCCTATGAGCATATTTTGAGGAGTCTAATCTATGCCCATGTATCCTAAAGGCTTCTTAAAATATTCCATAGTCTAATTGAGGCCAAGATACAACCTAAATTAACCAAAACAGATTATGTCCAAAAGTAGCCTTATGTGGTATTGTTTGACAGCAAGCTAAGCAACTCACAATAGCCCCCACCGTGTAAATAAGGTCCCAGGCGTGCACAACCAAACAAGCTAACACTGAGACACATGTACAGATACATCACCCTTATATGCAAATCCAACCTCAAGCACTCCTCTTGCACGCATCATTCACTGGCAGACATGTAGGACCTAGTCGCACCAAGGCCCATGTGTCTCACACAATCCAAGCCCTTAGCAGGCATATCTCGCATAGCCCAGACCTTAGTAGTCATATCCCATACCTTAGGCTGGCCTAGACGGCAGTATCTTACTTCTTATCCTGCACCCTAAAATTACCTTTGGGTCATGTGTTCAGCCACGTCTAGTTGCCCAAATTGTGCCAACAAGTCTGCATGCCAGTAGTACTCCAGCTCAACTTATAGCATGTGTCCAACACACTTAGCTTATGCCAAGTGTGTGTCTGTGTGTGCTAAGCACATTTCATTACCTATATAAGCCCCTAGGCCTTAGGAATTGGGGTTTATAAAATTTTTCTAAGTCATAGAACGTTCTTTTTTTCTCTTTTCCTCTCCTAAATTTCTTTTCTTATATTTTAGATTAGGGTTCGATTTTGTTTATGATTTTTGAAGAACATTTGAACATTTTTAGATTGATTGTATGCTTTCCAATCCTACATTGCAAGAGGTGGGTTTTAGATAATTGTTTTTTCCCTATCTTTTCCCTTTATACTCTATCTTAATAATTGATGAGCACATTAAAAGTTCTCATCCCCTAACTAGACATTTTTAAGTAAATATAGCCATAAACAACCCAAGTACGTTTAAAATGATTAGATCACTATCACTAAAATAAAATTTATATCCTCTTCCAAAATACCCAATTACATATCTTTAACTTCATAACTATTTTACCAACTATAAACCCACAAGTCAAAACATCTTTTAACACTAGCAAACTGAAATAGTGATGAACAAACAAAAAGCATTTTGAATCCTAAGATAAGTGTTGAATTTCAATTATTCAAAATAATAAAAAAAACATATGACAGAAGGTTTCCAAAAACATCCACGCCCAAATCACCTAAATGAAGCCCAGCATAATCTACGCAAATGCATACTTCTCATCATCAGTTTGCAAAGCATTAAAAGTATTTGCATTGTCAACAGTCATCTTACACTGCACCTATAGCACATGCACCATTGATATTCCAGGAATTACACTTAGCTTCTCATGCAAACGAGCCTTATCAACATTTTCCTCAGAAGCTACAATATTTAATATTTGTGCAAGTTGATTATTCCCACTTGCAATGGTCTTTTTTATTTTGTTAACCAGGTTAGCTTGCACACTCTTATTTCCTTCAACTGTCTCTTATTAGATACCTTCTTTACAGAACTAGTATTTATTAGAGTTATGTTCACTGGGTTTACACTCTCTTTAGGAGGAAAATAGCTTATGATATTCACCTGTGACTCGAGTGCCTCTTTTTCTTCGCCCAAACGATCAGCAACAATAGCAACAACACCTCCATTAGCTTAGTCTTTGGCAAAAATATCCTCAAAATCATCAGATAAAAGGCAAGGCTTCCTATTCAGTCCATTAGCAAAATTGTGACTCTACAGTACAAGTAATAGGCAGAAATAGTTATAGGTAGCAATAAACTAAACATTAATAGATATGTAAAAAAATAAATGCAAGTAATCATTGAAATACCTTGCTCCATTCATAAAAAATAACCCTGTCACCTGTCACCATTTTCAATTCATCGTCTCACCCAAATCTATTCCCTTTCTCTTTGATTTCAAGAAGTGCAAAGAATTATCTTTTGAAGTAAGTCAACCTTAAGTCAATATTCTTTGTAATTATATTGATAGTAAGTAATTTTAAAATCATTTCTCTCTAGCACTTGTAGATATTTAGCTTAAAAATTATTTTCACAGCTAAGCTTCCCTTCATGACGCATTTGCAATAAGCTATCAGTAAGATAACAATCTTCAGTTAATAACCAAGTTCTTCAACACCTTTCTTCTTTTGGGGATTCTCATTTTAGACTTCTAAATTCATGTTTTACCGCTAAGAATTAGCATAATAATAATATGTAACGATTCAATTTAAGATAAGGATAAAGCATAATCCATAAATATTCAGCTACAAATCACAGTTCATCAAAATACAAGAATAGATCAATTTAAGACAATGATAAATGCACTCGGAATATTTAATTTAAGATAAAAATAATTTAAGACAAGGATAAAGCACAATCCATAATATTCAGCTACAAATCATAGTCCATCAAAATAGAAGCATAAACCATAGGATAAAGCTATTACTATATGCCCCTATAGCCCTCCAACTGTTAAACATGTCATTAGCTAGTTAGTGTCTCCAAATAGTCCACTCATCTGATGTTTCAATCACTTTAATGTGTTGTCCATGCTCATAATCTTATACAAAATTAAGAAAGTACTCAATAAACTCATCAAAATGATCCATTGGATCAACTCTCATTTCTCTTGGAATCAAGTTATGTAATAAGCAACAAGCTGTTATAATATCAACATGTATTCTAACACCATAAAAGCAAATGTTGTTCAAAATTTTCCATCGCATCTTAAGTAAGCCAATGCATCTCTTAATGATATTTCTTATTAATGATTGTTTCATGTTAAAAAATTTTCGTGCATATGTGGATGACAACCTTTTCTCCACTCACTGAGGTAACATCTGTCACCTCTATAAGGTGTTAGAAAGCCTCTACCATTTGCGTAATCAGCATCAATAAGAAAATAATACCTTATAGCAAAAAAAGAAAAAAATAAAATAATTTAGTTATTATGCTACAATTTGGAGACTAATTTCAACAACAATATATGTTCTCTCACCATTTGGTACTTACGATGAATCTTTCCTACTTATAGCATCTCTAAATATCCTGTCATCTGCAACTGAGCCTTCTCATCTCAGGCAAAACATAAATGAATTGCATATCTCTGAAGCAAACAATCAAAACATTTGTTACTAGTTCCTCTTTCTTTGTCAAATATCTAGACTTAGCAATGTTTGCAATTTTGACCTTCATATGCATTCCATCTAATACTCCTCGACAATTCTATTAGTAAGAAAAACATGTTAAATAATAATAAAAGAATCCCACTAGCTTTGGTCTTAATATTAATGATGAGTTTATTTTATATACCTAGAACCATTTCCCCCTCTCATTAGAATAAATTTCAAGTACCAGCTCTAGAGTCTTGAATAATATTTCATGCAACCTTAAAACAACGCGTAAAACTTTGTTGAAAATGCCTATTATTTGTCTCTTAGGAACACTTAAACCTATGTTTGATTAGTTTATTCTTTACATCATATGTCATAATATTCAAAAAAAGGCTAACCTATGATACCCTCACCTTTGGTATGAATGAGAATCATGGATTTATCTTTTTGTGGGATGCGAATATGGATTAGTGTATTTAAAGGTTGTGTTCTTCAAATTTTTCTAAGTGTTGGAAGCTAGAGTGGATGGCCTTGCTTGGTTTGTGCATGGTTGTAGATATCTTCATGTGATGGGTTATAAAGGAAAAGTACTTAAATTAAAGTGTGAGGAGGAGTTGAGAATTGGAAAGCAAGAAGGAGAGCCAGCCATGCAAAGGTCTTTGATATCAACTTTGGTCTAGTAAACTTAAATTGAACCAATTAAATTTGGGCCTTGACTGGTTGACCATTTGACCTCCACCTAAGCGTTTATATATATATTAATGAGAGAATGAGATGGTGAGGAGAAGGAAGTGGCCGGCCATTAAGGGTTGGTCTTCCAATTTCCTTTGCTTTGTTGCTTAATGGAAGTCAAAGAAAGCATTAAA
>JAVXUM010153779.1:0-14009 GCA_035590655.1 Pouteria glomerata
GTCTCCCCGCCAACGGAGCCAAAAGTGCTTGCTCGTCCAATTGTCTATTTAATATTGGCTCGACCCTAAGTGCAGGGTGTTTAGTTGAAGCACAATAACCGGTAACTACCGGATCGTGTCCACAGAGAGCCTTAGCAAATCAATGAACAAAACAAATTTTAGAAAAGTTCTAGGTGTAATTTGATCTGACAATGAATGGTGAAAACTAATTTGGGTTTGAAATTGGTGCGTTTGTTTTAGAATTTTCTTAGTTAAACAAAATTGTAAGAGTCTTAGATTCAATATAAGTTTATAGCGAATTTATGTTAAAGGCAGAGCATGGTTCGAACATATGTTCAAACCAACTTCTCAACACTTAGCTAAATTTTCTGACTCTCCTTCCAGCTTAACTTCGTTTCAGCTTCTATTGATCGAACAAGTGTTCGAACGAGGTGTGGTTCGAACCCTTTTTCTGGACTTAGTCATTTCTTCAAGCTCTCATTTGCAGTGGTCTCTGTTGATCGATCAAACGTTCGAACAAACCATTGTTCGAACCAACTCTTCTGGACTTAAGAATTTTTTCCTAGTTTCAGCTGCAGTTAACCCTCTGTGGTTCGAACCCTCATTCGAACAGTTTTCTGATTTTCTGCCTTTTAAGTCCTAATTTCTGCTATTTTCACTCCAAAACACCTGCAAGTGAACAAATTCCACATTAACACATAATAATACATTTTTCTCTCTTCTTGGCACCTAATTCTTCCTATTGATCCTCAAATTGAAGTTAATGATTGTACTTTTTATGGTACAATCAAGTAGGTTAGTAGCCTACAAAATGAGGGCAGTGTATTAGCTTATGCATACACATGGGCGTAGTGTCACCCTGGGTTGCCATCCTAAAGAACGTCGGGGGCGTAGCATTCCCAGGAACAAACACGCCGGATCGGTACCCAATCTCCGACGATTGTGTGAAAGATAATATGTGATGAATAAGCAAAATGAACAAGTTAAGGGTGTAAACGTTAATAATGCACTCCCTGACACTCAAAATTTGCTTATATATTGTAAATTGAGATAATTGTTGTCATGCTATGGATATTAGATTATTGTTGATTATGGTTGTTTTATTGTGTTATGATCATTACATGCATCACATTTAAATTTTGGTGAGTATCGTGGGCACACGCCGTCCGTGCTCATGTCCTTACAGATATCCATGCAGGACCCACTCAGGAGGATTAGGGGAGGCCTAGAGTAAAAGCGAAGAGAGGAGATGCCCATGTCACTGCAAGGATTGGACTAGTGTTATGTTTCATGAAAATGTTTTGAAAAGATATTGTAATATGATGTAATTCTGTTTGGTTTTGGGTATGTAATGGCCTTAAGGCCAAGATATTCGCTTCATAGATTTGTTGTAAATTATTGGATCTATTATGCACTTATATGAATTAAGGTGAGTTCGAGTGTGCGGCCGTGAATAAGCTTGTATGCTTAGTTTATAAAACCACTGCATGGTTGTTTGGCAGCGTGTATATTTTGCACAGGTATTGCTATTAGGTGCACCTTTCGACAATTTTAGACCGTTGTATAGCAGGGGAAGTTTTGTGGGTCCGTTATGTGACCAATGTGCTTGCTCTGATATGACGATCAGATTTTCATGCTATGTATGATTTACACTCACCCCTCGGGTCCCCGGACTCGGGGCGTTACAAGATGGTATCAGAGCCTAGGTGAGACTACTTAGGGACATGGAAACTTTTGCATTTCATATTGCGTGAATACGTGACATTGAAGAAATGTGTTTTCTTGCTTTCCGTATTTAGCAATATGTGATAATGTTATTGATCCATAGTGCATTCTCTAATGCTTAATTAGAATGCCACCAAGACAAGAGCAAAGAGGAAGAGGCCGAGGTCGAGGCCGAGGTCGAGGACGAGGCCGTGAAAGAAGAAAGGGAGTAATGGAAGCCAGTGCCCCCATTCCGCAAGAACAAGAAGCAGAATATAGTGCGATGGCCGAAATGCCACCAATACCCCAAGATGAAGCGGTGCCACCTATAGCACCAGAAGTTCCTCAACCTGCTGTAGCTGATGCTGGGGCTTTTTTACAACAATTAGCCGCTGCTATGGCTACAGTGGCGAGGAGTAAGGGCGGCACCCTAATTTCAAGTACAACCGGGTGCGAGTAAAAGTAACTTGGAAAAATTCAGGAGGATGAAGCCTCCTAGCTATGACGGTGTGACGGACATCGAGGTGGCGGAGTATTTTCTTGATGAATGCGAAAAGATCTTTGAGGCCCTGGAGATCACTGAGCTTAGCACTTGTATTACCTTGACCGCCTTTCAATTGGTGGGGCAAGCTTCGATATGGTGGAAGAGTATCAAAGAGACTAGGGGACATGTGGGACCTTCATGGGATCAATATAAAGAGAAGTTCAGAGACCATTTTTTTCCCCAGTCTTTGCGGGATGCTAAGTGGGAGGAATTTGCCGGCCTAATCCAAAGAAATATGACGGGCTTGAGTACGAATGGCAATTCACTGATTTAACCAAATATGCACCGGAGCTCATTTCTACCAACCAATTGAAGTGCCAGAAGTTTGAATAGGGTTTGAAGCCAACTCTACGAAACAAAATGGTGATGCTACGCATTAATGACTATGAGGAGTTGGTAAATAGAGCCATGGCGGTGGAGAGAAATTTATTGGAAGCTAAGACAATGATTGAAAGCCGTCGTGGCAGAGGTAGAGGATAGCAGCAAGAAGAGGAAAGCAGAAAAATTGAGAAGTCAGTTAGAAGAGTTAAGAGCCAAGAGCTTTATTAGGCCAGGCACCTCACCCTAGGTTGCACAGACGTTATTTGTGGCTAAGAAAGATGGGACACTCCGGATGTGTATCGACTACCGGAAGTTGAATAGGGTAACCATCAAGAACAAATACCCGCTATCGAGGATTGATGATTTGTTTGATCAGTTGAACGGCTCCTTTATGTTCTCCAAAATCGATCTTCAGTCGGGTTACCACCAAGTGAAAATCCGAGAAGAAGATGTCTCCAAGACGGTGTGTAAGACTCGGTATAGCCGTTATGAGTTCCTAGTGATGCCGTTTAGATTAACTAATGCGCCTACGGTCTTCATGGATCTAATGAATCGGGTCCTTAGAGAATTCTTGGATAAATTTGTGGTGATCTTCATAGATGATGTTTTGATATACTGTAAGTTTGAGGAAGAACACGAGCAACATCTGAGGCTAGTGCTGCAAAGGCTGAGAGACCATCAGTTATATGCCAAACTCGGTAAGTGTGACTGCTGGTTGAAGGAAGTCAAATTTTTTGGGGCACGTGGTGTCTAAAGATGGGGTGGCAGTTGATCCCCCTAAGAGTGAAGCAGTCCTGGAATGGTCACTGCCAAGAACGGTATTTGAAATACGAAGCTTCCTCGGGTTGGCGGGATACTACCATAGGTTCGTGCTTAACTTTTCACGGCTGGCAGCTCCATTAACTCGACTCACGAGGAAAGGGATAAAGTTCGAGTGGAATGAAGCCTGTGAGAGGGCATTTCAAGAAATCAAGAGAAGGTTGACCACTGCCCCAGTGCTCATTATCCCGGAGAGAAGAGTGGGTTACTCTGTTTATTGTGATGCCTTACAGGAGGGATTGAGGTGTGTTTTGATGCAGAACGGAAGAGTGGTGGCCTATGGTTCTAGACAATTAAAGAATCATGAAAGCAACTATCCCGTGCATGATTTGGAATTGGCAGCTGTGATCTTCGCACTTAAGACTTGGAGGCATTACTTATATGGTGAGAGATTCGAGGTATTTTCTGATCATAAGAGTCTCAAATATATTTTTACTCAGAAAGACTTGAATATGAGGCAATGCTGGTGGATGAAGTATATGGAAGACTATGATTTTGATCTACATTACCATCTCGGCAAGGCAAATGTGGTGGCAGACGCATTGAGTCGGAAGACTCGAAGTGTAGTGGCTAGTCTAGCTTTGAAGGAGTGGAAAATATTAGAAACACTCAATAAATTTGCTTTGGCCCTGGAGGATGAGGTGGAGAAAGACATGTTGTGCACATCCGTGACTTATCCAGTCTTGATGAACAAGGTGATTGAAGCCCAAAGAACTGATAAAGAGACAAATGAAATTTATCAGAAAATAGAAAGGTTAATAGAATTGCCTGGCTAGACACTAAAAGAGGCAGTGATTAAGTATCAGGGAAGACTCTTTGTGCCCTCAGCTATGAAAGATAAAATCATGAAAGAGTTTCATCAGTCACTATTAGCAGTGCATCCTGGGGGCACGAAGATGTATCATGATTTAAAGCGACAATTCTACTGGGCTGGGATGAAATGAGATGTGGCAGTGTTCGTGGGAAGGTGCTTAACTTGCCAACAGGTAAAAGCAGAGCATCAACGACCAGCAGGTTTATTATAGTCTTTGCCTGTATCCGAATAAAAATGGGAGTACTTGACCATGGACTTTGTCACGGGGTTACTGAGGATGAGGAGAGTTTGTGATGCCATTTAGGTGATTATGGATAAATTAACTAAATCGACCCACTTCTTAGTGATGAAAATGACGGACTCAATGGACTTCTTGGCCCGGTTATATATACGTGAAATTGTGAAGTTGCACGGGACGCCAGTTTCTATCATCTCTGACCGAGATTCTAAATTTATTTCCCGTTTCTGACAGAGTTTTCAAGTGGCGATGGGGACGGAATTATGCTTTAGCACGACCTTTCATCCCCAAACGGATGGTCAGTCGGAAAAGACTATTCAGGTCTTAGAAGATATGCTTCGAGCTTGTGTTTTGGATTTCAAAGGAAGTTGGGAAGAGCATTTGCCATTGGTGGAATTTGCTTGTAACAATAGTTATCAAACTAGCATCGGTATGGCACCCTTTGAAGCCTTATATGGGAGACCTTGCCGTTCCCCAGTGTGCTGGACACAAGTTGGAGAAGCGGCCCTAATTGGACTTGAAGTAGTTCGGGAGACAAATGGGAAAGTAAAGCTTATTAGACAACGGTTAGAAATGGCTAGAAGCCGACAGAAAAGTTACGCGGACCGATGGAGATGACCACTAGAGTTTCAAGTAGGGGACCACGTGTTTTTAAAGGTTTCACCCCGAAAAGGGCAATTTTGTTTTGGAAAGCGAGGAAAGTTATCCCCCCGTTACATCGATCCGTTTGAAGTCTTAGCAAGGATGGGTGAGGTAGCTTACCTTTTGGCCTTACCACCACAACTCTCCGGTGTGCATGAGGTATTTCATGTGTCTATGCTACGGAGATACGTTCCGGACCCCTCTCATGTATTGGATTGGGCGGAGTTAGAGACTCAGACGCCAGATACGAAGTGAGACCGGTCCAAATTTTAGATATTTGAGACCAAGTGTTGCGCGGCAAGGCGATTCCACTGGTTCGAGTTTTATGGAAGCACCACAACATCGAGGAGTCAACTTGGGAGCACGAGGCAGAAATGCGTGAACGATTCCCTTCCTTGTTCTCTTAGATATATTTGTAAAGAGTTTAATATGTCAATGTGTAAAAATTTCGAGGACAAAATTTTTGTAAGGAGGGGAGAATGTGATATCCTTATCCTTTGAATGGATAGGAACCATGAATTTGTCTTCTTTTGGAGATAAGAGTATAGATTGGTGTGTTTAAAGATTATGTGTTTCAATGTGCTCTAAGTGTTGGGAAACTAGCATAAGTTGTTTTGCTTGTGCATGGTAGTGGCATGTTAGAAGTAAAATATAAGGAGGGGTAAAGCTCACATGGTGGCCAGCTACATGATGTATGATAGAGAAAGAGTGCTTAACTTAAAGTGTAAAGAGAAAATGGGAGTGATGAGGTGAACCGGCCATGTAAGAGTTGGCACCAAATTGTGACTAAGTATAATTGATTTTTTGACTTGTTGACTTCTTACTAGGTATATATATATAAATGAGAGAAAGATGGATGGAAGAAGGGGTGGCCGGCCAAATGGGTTTGGTCTTCCAAATTTAGTTTTGTCATTAAGTATAAGTCAAGAAGAATTTAACAAGTGGGACCCATGAGTTAATGTTGGAAGACAAATTGTCGATTATATACATATATATGTATATTGGTTGGTGAGAGTATTAAATGGCAAGACCAAGTGTGGTGTGAGGAATGAACAAGTGTCTAGGAGAGAGAGAGAGAGAGACCAACTTAGCTAAGAAGCCATTCGGCTAAGGGAAGAAGACCAAAGAAGCACTACTCCATCCGGCCATAGAGAGAGCAGGGAGAAAAGAGAAAAGAAAGAGGCAAGAAAGAAGAGAAGGAAGAAGAAGAAGAAAGGAGAAGGAGAACAAGGAAGAAAAGTAATTGAAGAACTAAGAAGAAGGAGAATTCAACAGAAGGAACTTGAGTTCTTAAAGTCTTAGAAGTTTGGAGCTAGTTGGAAGTCACCTTGGAAGCCATCTCCATCTTGAAGTTCTTGAAGAGCTTGGGCTAGAAATTAAGGTAGGAAAATTTCTATCTCTCATAATATAGACATTTAAGGTTCTCTTCTTCTCCTTTGGACTATAGTAGATGTGGTAAATAGCAAAGGAAACGATAACTTTTTGTGCGGAGACAAACCAAACTTGTGGAACCTAACTAGGCCTAGAGTTGATGATTGGTTTGAATTGTATGGTAGTGAGTAATGGGAGGAGAGGGAAGAGAATTATGAGAACTCTGGGTTAGGGTGAACTTGGGATATGGAAAAATAGATGTATGATGGTAATTGGTACATAAAAATGAACATGTGTAGAATATGGAGGTAAAAGCCTAAAGTTGGCCAAAACTCGAAAGAAACCCACTCTCGGTGGGCGCCCGCCTGAGCATGGCTTGGGCGCTTGAGCTACAGTGTACCAAAAACCCCCTCTCTGTGGGCGCTCGACTGTGCAGGGGGTCATGCGCCCGAGGCTTGGTCGCCTGCCTGAGCATGGTTTGGGCGCCTGACCTACTTTGCTGGACCTCTGCTTTGCCTTACACCCTGTTTAGTACATACCAACTTCACCTCTTTTCATGTTAAACTTCTTAAATTAACTTTCCTATGATGGCACATTACATTTGACTTGATTTGATGCATGGAAATTGGTTTGAGATAATAATGTTGAAGAGAACCCCCTTGAATCATCTTGCTTGTGTTTACATGACTGACAATTGATAGGAGATGAGAAAACTCATTGAGGGATTTGTGATGCTAACATGAAATCATAACACGGGTTTATGCTAGATGTACACTAAATGCATAATTTACAAACTTATATGAAAGAAATGAAATGATATGATTGATTATGTGGTCGGGGGTTGTAGGGTACGAAAAATAAGAAGGGTCTGAGATACTCTCGGGTTGTAAGTCTCGGAACCTACATAGGGTTTGGTGGTTCATACCAATAGGTTAGTAGTCTACAGAATGAGGGCAATGTATTGGCTTATGCATACACATAGGCGTAGCGTCGCCCTGGGTTGCCATCCTAAAGAACGCCGGGGGCGTAGCGTCGCCCGGAACAAGCATGCCAGATCAGTACCCAATCCCCGATGATTGTGTGAAAAATAATATGTGATGAATAAGCAAAATGAACAAGTTAATGGTGTAAACGTTAATAATGCACACCCTGACACTCAAAACTCGCTTATATATTGTAAATTGAGATAATTGTTGTCATGCTATGGATATTAGATTATTGTTGATTATGGTTGTTTTATTATATCATGATCATTACATGCATCACATTTATATTATGGTGAGTATCGTGGGTATACGCCGTCCATGCTCACGTCCTACAGATGTCCATGCAGGACCCACTCAGGAGGATTAGGGAAGGCCTAGAGTAAAAACGAAGAGAGGAGATGCCCATGTCATTGCAAGGATTGGACTAGTGTTATGTTTCATGAAAATGTTTTGAAAAGATATTGTAATATGATGTAATTCTGTTTGGTTTTGGGTATGTAATGGCCTTAAGGCCTAGATATTCACTTCATAGATTTGTTGTCAATTATTGGATCTCTTATGCACTTATATGGATTAAGGTGAGTTCGGGTGTGCGGTCGTGAATAAGCTTGTATGCTCAGTTTATAAAACCACTGCATGGTTGTTTGGCAGCGTGTATATTTTACACAGGTATTGTTATTAGGTACACATTTCGACAAATTTAGACCGTTGTATAGCAGGGGAAGTTTTGTGGGTCCTTTATGTGACCAATGTGCTTGCTCTGATATGATGATCAGGTTTTCATGCTATGTATCATTTACACTCATCCCTCGGGCCCCCGGACTCAGGGCGTGACAGGATGGTATTAAAGCCTAGGTGAGACTACCTAGGGACATGGGAGCTTTTGCATTTCATATTGCATGAATACGTGACATTGAAGAAATGTGTTTTCTTGCTTTCCGTATTCAGCAATATGTGATAATGTTATTGATCCATAGTGCATTCTCTGATGCTTAATTAGAATGCCACCAAGACAAGGGCAAAGAGGAAGAGGCCGAGGACGAGGCCGTAGAAGAGGCAGGGGAGTAATGGATGCCCCAACTTGAGGGCATGAAGCCAATTCCCCCATTCCACAAGAACATGAGCCAGAATATAGTTCAGTGGCCGAAATGCCACCAATGCCCCAAGATGAAGCGGCGCCACCTGTAGCACTAGAAGTTCTTCAATCTGCTACAGCTGACGCGGGGCCTTTTTATAACAATTAGCTGCTGCTATGGCTACAGTGACGGGGGAGTAAGGGCGGCACCCCAATCTCAAGTACAACCTGGTGCGAGTAAAAGTAACTTGGAGCAATTTAGGAGGATGAAGCCTCCTAGCTATGATGGTGTGGCGGACATCGAGGTAGCGGAGTATTTTCTTGATGAATGCGAAAAGATCTTGGGGGCCTTAGAGATCACTGAGCCTAGCACTTGTATTACCTTGACCGCCTTTCAATTGGTGGGGCGAGCTTCAACATGGTGGAAGAGTATCAAAGAGGCTAGGGGACATGTGGGACTTTCATGGGAACAATTTAAAGAGAAGTTCAGAGACCACTTCTTTCTCCAGTCCTTGCAGGATGCTAAGCGAGAGGAATTTGCCGGCCTAATCCAAAGAAATATGACGGTGCTTGAGTATGAACGGCAATTCACTGATTTATCCAAATATGCACCAGAGCTCATTTCTACCGACCGATTGAAGTGCTGGAAGTTTAAATGGGGTTTGAAGCCATCTCTACGAAACAAAATAGTGATGCTACGCATTAATGATTATGAGGAGTTGGTAAATAAAGCCATGGCGGTGGAGAGAGATTTATTGGAAACCAAGGCAATGATTGAAAGCTGTCGTGGCAGAGGTAGATGAGAGCAGCAAGAAGAGGAAAGTAGAAAAAGACAAAAAGGGGGTGCATCCACTTCCTAAGAGTAGCCAGCTCAACCAATCAGTATGACCCCCATACATTAGTTCTACCAATAACAACAATCCATAGAGCTCACTTCTAGACCCAATGCAGACACATATTTAGCAGAAATGAATGAATGGGAAGCTTCCGTGTCCAACAGCACCACAGCATAAGAAGAATATACTCGAAAGATACCTCGAGTGATCAGTGGCTCTGCCGGTGCCTCCTGCTACATGAGAGCAAACACCTGCCCTTGCACTTGATTCGTAGGTGGTCTGCCACCCCTCTGACTTGATGAGGCTCCTCTCGGCGGCTGGGATGCCCCACTCTGAGATGTACCAGCAGAAGGGCCTCGCTGTTGTGGCTGCTGTTGCGGTGTTGAAGCACGGCTGCCCTGGACACTTTGAATTCCCGACCCAGTCCTCCCACTGATGCCCTGTAGCTGGGGGCAATACTGCTGGACGTGCCCGGCTTGCCCACATCGGTAGCATACCCGGGTGTCCACTGGAGCCCCGCCCCCCGGTCGGCTTGTGGCTTCGGTCATTACCCGCAATAGAGGGTAGTCTGCCTTCATATGCCCCAGTTGCCGGCAGTTGAAACAGATAGGTTGCCCGGATTCCGTTCTCCTTGGAGGTCTGGGGGCCACTCCAGTTGGCTGGGCTGGCTGCCTCTGAGAAGTGGAGGCACCTCCTTTTTGCCTCTTGCTGCTTTGCCCCTCAGACTGCTCCCTTCTGCCCCGGCCACGGCGGTCCTCTATTATGGTACGGGTCTCTAGCAAATCCCTCTCCACCGCCATGGCTCGGTCAACCAGTTCCTCATACTCGTTGATCCGGAGCATGACCATCTTATTGCGGAGGGTCGGCCTCAAACCCCGTTTAAACTTTCGGCATTTTAGCCATTCAGTAGCAATGAGCTCTGGGGCGTGCTTGGACAAGTCTGTGAACTGCCGCTCGTAGTCTATCACTGACTTGTTCCTTTGGATGAGGCTGGCAAACTCTTCCCGCTTAGCATCTCGCAGAGCTTGGGGAAAGAAATGATCACGGACCTTTTCTTTAAACTGGTCCCATGAAAGCCCCACGTGACCTTGAGCCTCCTTCACACTCTTCTACCAAGTCGAGGCTCGTCCTACCATTTGGAAGGTAGTTAGTGTGATGCGGGTGGCGGGTTCAGTGATCTCCAAAGCTTCCAAAATCTTCTCACATTCGTCCAAGAAATGTTCTGCCACCTCGGTGTCAGCTGCATCGTCATAACTCGGAGGCTTCATCCTCCGGAATTGTTCCAAGTTGCTCTTGGTGGCACCCGCTTGGACTTGTGGTTAGGGTGCTGTCCTTGCCCCTGCCCCTCCAGCCATTATGGCCATCACCGTGGCAAGTTGCTGCAAGAAGGCCCCGACGTCCGCGGTAGTAGATAGAGGAACGACTGGTGCTGCAGGTGGCGCCGCTCCGCCTTGGGGCATTGGTGGCATTTCAGCCACCGCACTGTGCTTTGCCTCCTGCTCCAACGGGATGGAGGCACTCTGCACTGGGGCTTCCACAGCTCCCCTTCCTCTGCCACGGCCACGGCCCCGGCCTCGGCCTCGCCCCCGGCCTCGGCCTCCGCCCTACCTCTCTACTCTTGCACTGGAAACATTCTATATACACATAAAAGAATGCACGAGAAGTTAGTATCACTATCACAGCTTACCAAATGCCAAAAACAAAAACCAAATAACATATCACATCAATGCCACGAATCCGCACAATATGCAATGCAACTAGAGTCCCATGTCCCTAGGTAACCTGACCTAGGCTCTGATACCATCCTGTCACGCTCCGGGTCCAGGGACCCAGGGAGTGAGTGTAAAGTATTCATCACATGTAACACGGTCCGCGTATCAGAGCAAACACACCGGTCACGCAGCGGAACCACAATAAAAAAAAACGGCTATATAACGACCTAAAAATAGGCAAATGGGGGTACCTAATAAAGTTCCTGTGCAAGATAAAAATCATCCATGCATTCATACTATAACTATGTCTCCATCTCACATGATCCCATGCAAACATAAAGCAATTTCACTAGTTTCTTTCTTTTTTTTTTTTTTTTTACATCTGATACATATCTTGGCCTTATGGCCGTTACAAAACCAAAAGTAAAGAAATATGAACAATACAATAGCTTTTTCAAAAATAAATGTACAACATGAATTGTTAGCTCCACTTCTGCCAAAATATGGATATCTCCTCGAAGTCCGTCTTACTCGCCCTGTGTGGGTCCTGCAGGGTCATCTGTAGGGACGTGAGCACATACAACTTGTGCCCACGATGTACTTCTCATAACATAAAAAGGATGCATATGGGATTTATAGTAAAATGCAACAATGAGAATTCAACATATATATAGCATACCAACATATATTTCATGCACCAATGTAACAGCAAATATCATGGCCCAACATGGATATCTACGGAGTACATTATCAATTATCCTCATTCAAATTATTATCTTAGTCATTACACGAACACATTACACGTTAACCATTCACACATCATCGGGGTTTGGATACCGTTCCGACGTCCTTCTTCCGGGCAACACCGCGGCCCCATGCGTGCTTTAGGGTGGCAACCCAGGATGACGTTACGCTCGTGTGTATGCCTAAGCTACACTGCCCTCATTTTGTTGGCTACTAACCTACTGGTATGAAACACCAACCCTACGCAGGTTCTGGGATTTTCGACCCGAGGGTAACAGTCCCCATTCTTATTTTCCGTACCCAAAATCCCCGGCAAACAACCAATCATTTCATTTTATTCTCTTTCCATTAGGCTTGTGCGTTATGTGACTTCATGCCGTTTGAATTTCATATTCACAACACATGCTATTCCACAAGCATCCTTATCTCAAGAGCATTATCGTTCATGGAAATAAAACAATGTGATTCACAGGAACTCATGTCAACAATTTCATTTCAAACTTATTGACTTTAAACCTTTCAATTCGAATGTAACATAGCGCAACATATTATGATCATCATCAAAGTATCACGAATGTGAATTACTATCATGAGTGTTACTCCTAAATGTCCCACACATTGATGAGTAACGTCGGGGATTGATAAACAAAAGGCAAGGCAAAACAATGTCCAGGAACAGAGGGTCGGGCGCACGACCCAAGCCCAGGTGGGCGCACGCAGCCGCGGGCGCACGCAGCCGCGGGCGCACGCACTGTATTAGCAGTCGGGCGCCCGTCGATAGTACATTTGGCCTATAAAGGCCTCGGGCGCACGACCTGCGTTTGCAGGCGGGCGCCCGCCGAGAGTGGATTTCTCCGGGTTGAGGTCCATCTTTGGTTTCTTACCTCTACCTTCCACTCTTACTCATTTTTATATGCAAATTTTCATTTTATATCCCATTTTACATCTTCTAAGGTCTTTCTAACCTAAGTTCTCACAAGTTTTCTTCCCTCTCCTCCCATCATTTACCATCATGCAATTTAAACCACCTCATCCATGCTTGTTAATTAGGTTTCAAGATTTGCTTGTCTTCTACAACATTTCATGGTTTTACTTACTAGCTAGTATTCTACTAGAATTCAACAAAAAGGAAAAGAGTACTCAAAATTAGATCATGAGAAGCTCCCTACCTCAACTCAAGCTTCAACTCTCTCAAATACTTCAAGAATCCTTCAAGACTTCAAGATGGTCCTCCCCTCTCCAAGATGGCTCCAAGAGCAAAAGAACTTCAAGAACTTAGCCTTTTCTTCTTTTTCTTGCTTCCCTCTTACACCTTTCTTCTTGATTTTCTTATTTCTTTCTTCTTATCCCAATTTTCCTCCAATTTTCTCACCAAGCTCTTCTCAAACCTTCAATGGCCGGATGGTTTCCTTTGCTTCACAATGGTTTCTTTTTCCTTCTTTGATACTTAGAGAAATAATATCACACCAACTTAATTACATACATATATATCTATATACACTAAACATGGCCGGCCAAGCAATTTTCATCACAAATTCCCACTACTATATATAGATATAAATATAAACATACACACAAAGTCTTCCAAAGCCTTAACTCTTGGGTCCCACCATTTTAATGCAATTTGACTTACATTATGACAATAAAACAAAACAAAAAAATGGAGGCCTAAGACCTTTGCCCGGCCATTCCCTCTTCCCCAACCATCTCTTAATATTATATATATACACATAAGCTTAGGTGGAGGTCAAGGAGTCAAGGCTCCACCCCATTGGTCCAAACAATTCAAATGTTGGTCAAATTGGTGCCGAACACTAAGCATGGCCGGATTCCTCTTCTATTCTCATTTCCTCACATTAAGCTACCCTCTTCATTATTAAACCACTCATGCACATATCTACACTTATGCACAAGTAAAAGTATGATCATGCACAAACCAAGCAAGAAACCATGCTAGCTTCCAACACTTAGAAAAGTTTTTAAAGAAAATAATTTGAAGCAACTAAAGCATGCTTTTCATTCATAGAAAAAGTAAGGGCATCACACACTGCCTGGTTCAATCCCAATAAAGAATTAGTTACAGAATTCAAAAATTGCATAAAACCTCCCAATGCCCTATTAAACTTACCTAATTCTCAACCATTTTAGTTTCAAGGGTACTAATTCATGTTATTCAGTTAAATTAGTCATCAAATATACTCAA
>JAVXUM010153811.1:0-14002 GCA_035590655.1 Pouteria glomerata
TTGGCTACAGAAGACACAGAGAGAAGAAAGAGAGAAGAGAAAAAAAGAGAGAGAGGAGAGGAGGAAAAAGAGAGATTTGAGGTCAGAGATTGGTCGATCTAGGGAGATCTCGATGCCATGAGCAACATGGAGTGGTCCGTTTTGCTAGATTTGAAGTGAGCAACATGGAGTGGTCCGTTTTGCGAGATTTGAAGTGAGAAGGGAGAAATCGGAGTTTGAAGTTCGAAGGCCAAAACGGTTTTCTTTGTTTTTCTCAATTTTTTTTTTTTAGATTCGAGATATGTGTGACTTAGATTTGTGTTCTAGACGTTATAAGGATCATTTTGGTATATATATGTGCATGATTTGGTGATATGTTGAAGAAGTTGTATATATATGTATATAAATGTAACTGTGTGTATATATATGCATATATGTTGATAGATCTTGCATGTTTTTGAGTTGTTTCTTAAAGTAAAGTGGTAAAAACATGATATTTATATGTGGGAGTAGTTCTATTTGAGTTTTGGGTGAAATTGGGGCTTGGATTGGATGAAAATGAGGTTGGACCAAAATTGGAATGAACCCAGGTGGGTTCAGGTCTTGAGCGTCCAGACGGTCCGACCTAGCATCCGGACGGTCGGGCGTTCGGACAATCCAAAGAGGGCATCCAGACGGTTGAGAGCCATTTTGAAAAATTTTGATTCCCCTGAACCCTTAATGTATGTTTTAATCCCTGGACTTATTTATACGTGTTTTCTAAGTATAAAATGGGTTCCAAATTATGAATGAGATGAATGTGAATGTAATTTTATATTGAGTTAATATTTAATTTCATGATTGAGCATATTATGTGCATTGGGGCTAGGGTTGGTTTTATCCGGTTATGTTGTGTTTATGTTTTGGCCGAGAGTGCCATAATCGCATGTTGACATGCCGAGGCACGGGTTGTATGTATTGAAGGGATCAGTTTTAAATAACAATGAGATAATGAGATTTTGAAAACACCAGATGATCCCCAGTCGATATATATGACTAGAGCTTAGTCATGTGAAGTTGGGACATTAATATGAGATACATGGAGTGGATATTTTCCCGGACTGCAGCCAGTTACTTGTTTGAGATAGCAGATGCCTGCCTGAGATAGGTAGATGCCCGACTAGATGTGTAACTTAGTTCTCTAGCGAAAGGGACAGGGGGTGTAACTTGAAACTCCTGAGCCTTACACCTGTGGGGGTGTAACTCAGTTCCCTATACGATTTATTTTTATATGAGATATATATACATGCGTTTATCGTCAGCACTGAAAATTGTGTGTTTGGTGACCGCGCATGACTTGGCTGAAAGTCTTGCTAAGTGTCACCCGTCCCAGAATAAGGTTAGGGGTAGATGGAGGGTATAGAATTCATGGGTCATTGCATTCCATCATACCCATTACATGAGATTGCATGAGACTGTATGAATGGCTGTTATATATATTGAGATATGGATACAGATATTATGAATGATGTTAATGTTTGATTTGTTGTCAACGTATGAGATGCAAAATCTAGAGGATAATTTAGAAACTACAGAGACCTAATTCCCGAGGTGGGATACGTAAGCAGTTTAGGCATGTGTAGTGACCGTTCTCTAAAATTGAAGTGGCTTATACTCTCAAGTGTAAGAGGTGGTTGTAGTCTAAACTAGGTAAGTTCTAGGTCATCTCCACATGGAGCCAGTGATTTTAGTTCCGAGTTTACCAAGTTTATTCTATTAACTAACTACTATGTAAGATAGAGAACATTTAAATTCAAGGTGTTGAATAACCTATTTAATTTAATTAAAGGCAATTTAAGACACTCACAAAACCATATAATATTTAAATAACAATATCACCAAACAAAATTTCACTATTAAAGAAAACAATAAATAACAATATTAAAGTTTAACTATTCAATTTATGGAAAAGTCTTGATTCAATGCTTTCAATTCCAAGTTGTTTGATTACTTCACTTTGAAATATACAAATACTCACAACCTATGATCCACGTAAAGGAAAAATAGATTGGAAAAATTTCTTCGTGAAACTTCTTAATCCCCTAACACACTTTCATAAACACCCAAATGGATTACGAAATTGGAAAATCTTTCGTTTAATAAAATTAGGGTTTTCAGATCTTGACTATTTCATTTCAAAAATAGAATAGAATTTTTATAATTTTGGAATTTCATACCAGAAATTTCAAAGAATACGGTTAAGAAATACTGTTTTCGAATGTTTTCGAAAATAAATTAAATAGATCCAGATAATGTAGACATAAATGTTCATGCAAACCTACATCTATGCATATCACAGAGCTGTAATCGAACACATTTCCTTGAGTGGTTGAATCAAGAAGATAAAGATTTGGCCACACATGATTTCATATTTCATAACTGAATAATAACGAAAATAAACCAGATCTGAAAATTACTTCTACGAAAAGCAAGAACTTTAAACAAGCATAGATCTGCGAAACCCTAGTTATTAAAATTTAAAAACTAAACACATTCAAATACGAATAGATCCATGCAAGATTGAAGAACTCAAACACATAAACTTAAATATTTTATTAACTTAGGGAAACGAAGGTACCATACTTTGGAATTAAACATCAATAGAATCTTCGAATGCACAATTAAACAGATACTTTTTTAACGCAAAGAAAACGTAAACAAAAACTCCATCCAAAGAACGAAATTAAGGTACTAAAAATTCTCTAAGAAACTCTGGAAAATGTGCTCCAAAAAATCCCCTTTCGACGGCCACACATGGCTCTTTTATAACCCAAAAAGAAGAAAACTTAAAAATCAAAATTCTGTGTTTCAGCGCTACTGCTGTCCGGACGGTGCGACAGTGGTGTCCAGATGGCAGTAAGCTTTACTGCGTCAATTCCGCTTCCTCTTTGCTGCTGTCCAGATGGACCGTCGGAGTGTCCAGACGGCAGTGCTTTTTTCAGCCTTTACACCACTGCTTATCTCTATTATTTTTTTATTTTCCCTGCATTTTTAGAAACACAAAACAATAAATAATAATAACATAATTATAGCAAAGAAACCTAATATAATAGCAATAGTTAAATGTTTTTATTCAAGGATGTAGTCATGTAATTACACTTTTTTAGTGTAATCACACCCTCCAACTTGAACATTGTTAGTCTCTAGCAATGACTTTATTTTAAGTCTAACTAAAATTTCTAACATATTTCTCTTTTCGTTGGAAACACGACTACACTTAGCTACGTGCAGCAAACCTTTTAAACCTCTAGGTTCCCCCTAGTGGACGAGTAAGGTCTCGTGAAGGTTTGCAGTGATGCTACCCACAACATCAATGATTTGGTCTAAAGATGTCCAGAAAGTAATTAAGATCAAGAATGAGTCAAGGCCAAGCCCAACAAGTCACAAAACCTAAATATCATGTGTAATTCCCAAGTGTTAAGTATAAATGCATTGATTATCAAAGTAGAAAGGGCATGTGTAGAGATTGTTTCATTCATTCAACAAGGTTACAAGGGCATAAATAGAACTAGGTTTTGACTTCAAATGCTCACAAAATGCCACTCATAGAAAGGAATTCACTCATTAGGGGTTCACATATACTTATTAGTATATGATGCTATCCTAGTTGCACATAACCCCACAACTTACGTGAGTGAACTGAGTTTAGGTTCAAAGTGGACAGCTCCTAACAATGTTTTAATGCATATGCAAGAGATCACACTACCACCCACACAAGACCACTACATGCATAATAAAAGCGTTGCTTGCTTAGAATCCACTAGGTCTTTATTTCGGTTGTAACTTGGCCAGAGGTAATGGTTAACAATGGAGGATATGGAAATCGAAGCACAAGTCTTGGGATAAGAATGTTCAAGTGCACAAAAGTCCCAATTTACCCAATTCCTTTCCAACCCCAACAAGAATCCCAACAAGAAACTTATTCCCAACAAATACTATCCTTGGGACAATTACAAATATTGCAAACAATGTGTAAGTCCCCCAATTACATAAACAAAATGAATGACAAATTTTTTTTTTTTTTAAAACAATGAACTATATAACACATGAATTCTCATCCCACCATTCTTTCTCATGTTCTTCTCAAAAGCTTATATTCCCAACCCAAATTCACAATTTAGACATTAAGGCACTTTGACAACCCATGACCTGTGAGGGTGAGGCTTACATTGTGTGAATAGGTGAAAGGGATAATAAATAAGGTGAGAATTAAGAAAAATAAAAAAATTACTTAATAAAAAGGCTTCAAGTTGGTT
This sequence comes from Pouteria glomerata, assembly GCA_035590655.1. Taxonomy (NCBI): domain Eukaryota; kingdom Viridiplantae; phylum Streptophyta; class Magnoliopsida; order Ericales; family Sapotaceae; genus Pouteria; species Pouteria glomerata. Next base: position 4,275 of record JAVXUM010153811.1, read on the forward strand.
TCTCAAGCAATTTTTATCAAAGAAGAACAAAGAGGCCCAAAAATAACAAAGAGGGCCTAGCATCACGTTCAAAGCTTGCAATAACTCATAATATACCAAGTGAAACTCATGCAGGTGTGTGTGGTGCAATTAGTGCATTGAAAACCAAAGTGAATAACAAATGAGCTGTGATTATGTGCAATCCCTCAAGAAAAAAATAATAGGTTTAAAAGCTCACCATTAAGGGGTATAAGTCTCCACCTAGTCCAAGAATGCTCAATTAACCAATGTTAAACGAAATCCATTCCTAAACACATAAACTTCCTCTATAATAGTCAATAAATTGCACATGGTTATGACACACTCAACTTGAACTAAGTTTCTTATTAAATCTTGAATAGGACTCATTCGTCACTTTCTCACTTAAAAACATCATCAACCAAAAGGGCCAACATGTAAGGATAAATGTGCTACTCATGCTCTAAATTTGAAAAAAAATTGACTAAAAATTTACAAAAATTGGATAATTTTGTCACAAATAGTCATCATGCGAACTCTGCCCCCTAACTTAAACTAAACATTGTCCTCAATGTGAGAATTATGAAGCAAATGTGGGTCAAAATGCATATGCAAGATCATAACATGTGGAAATGAAAAGTGTCATGCATAAGTAATCACCACCCCCCAATTATGAAGATGAGATAATTAAAAATAAAAATTTATACGGTACGCAAATTATAGATATTACCTCGTCTCCTGATAATACGCATCTAATCTTTGCATAAACATAGAAAAATCATCATCATCAAATGCAGTAGATAGATCAAGATCATATGTACGAGGGGATTCTTCTTCAAGCTCTTTCTCAGGATCTTCCTCAATCTCACTCTCCACCTCAAGCTCTTCCTCTGTCTCACTCTCCACCTCAGGCTCTTCCTCAGGATCTTCTTCAACTAGGGGCATATTTTCATACTCAGCATCTAAGGTATCATCAAGTGAGGGAAGGGGGTTACTATCATTTTCTACAGAAGGGGCATCTGGTCAAGCATTAGCTATGTCTATCTCAGCCCATTCTGTACGTAACAATAGTTCTAAATCAACCTTATCCCAATTTTGTCCCTTAAAAAATTGAATGGGGTTAATGGCTAACAATGGCGGATAAATAGTAGGTACTTCAAAGAATTACTCTCCTCAAATCGCTCATCAGGCCACTCTTCTAACCCAATAACATCCCTCTCAGACTCTGCCTCACTCGGGTGATCAATAAATGTTTTAATTTCATGATCTTGACCTATGTAAATTGGTAAGGTTGGCATGATGAACCTGTTCTTTGACATAAATAAAATTGTGACTTAATATATAATGCAACCAAACAATACTCATCCATAATAAATTGGTAGCAACAAGAAGAAGAAGTAAGTAAAAATAATAAACATGAAATAAGTAACGCACACTAATAATTTAAAAGAAAATAGAAAAAAGAAGAACTAAATAAAAGATAACAAAAGTTTAATACAATAGCAAGAACTAGTCAAACTAATGCCAAATAACAGAGTTTTAGGAGTACAAATATATGTCCTAAAGTACATCTCCTAAACTCATAAAAAGTTAGTACAAAATGTAAGTGACATAATCAAATCACTGGGCAGAGGTGACTGGCATAAATCTCTAAGTAAACCGAGCATGCTGTGGAGTAAGTGTCCATCTCCTGCTGAGTCTGCTGTATCTGCAATATGGCACGGTGGTCATCCCCCTGGCCCTGCTTGAGATGAGTCATGCGCTCTGCCAACTCTCCAAGCTGAGACCTGGTGTCCTGAATCTGGTCGTAGAGATCTGTCATTGTAATGTGCTACTCCTCATCCTCTTCTACCTGTGGTAGTGGTGCCTGTGAACTCGAAGCTGCCTCCTAGGGTCTAGGTCGATATGGTCTAGGTTGTGTCTGAGCATGTTGACCACAAGATCACAAATAGGATGTATAACTAATAGGCTGCAAAATCGGGGCAATCGGCATCTCGTCCGTAATTAAGGCACCCTTTCTCTTAAAAATCTCTGTCAACCCCCCAAAAGGTATGCCAGTAAGGCTACTCGGATGCTCAAAAGTATATAAAACCTGCTGCCACATATAAGTAGCTAAATCTATCGTCATCCCGGTTCCTATGGCATATATCAATTTAGCACGTAAGGGGCTACAATTGGAGTTACGATTTTGAGGTAAAAGATTGTAACAAGAAAACATTTGTATAGCCCAGTATTTATTATTGAGGTCAGAAACTGGTCTCCTAAACTCGTCCATCCATTCTTTGCCTAGAAAGAGTATTTCTCTAGCAACAATATTCATGGGAGGGGCACCCTCAGAAGGATAGCGAAATTCAGGACGAGGAATGCGGGGTAACTCAAATAAAGTAGCAAAGTCAGTCGGTATCAAAACAATGTTCACCCCCCAAACCCAACTAAAAAAGGTCTTTCTTCCTACTCTCTTAGTAATCGAATCTTCCTTGATATTGGCAAAAAATTCCCTAACTATGTCCACTATACACCTAAGTTGAAATTGTGCCATGGAAAGCCAATGTCTACCCTCAAAGTTCTGCAGCCATACAAATTCCTCACTCTTAAAATGATCTATTTGCCATGGTCTCTCCACTACTACCGGTTTATACCTCCAAGTATCATCAAATGTGGTTTCAGCCTCTTTACACCAAAACTAGTCTTGATCAAAATAATCTTCATTGATAATCCAACCTACGGGCCGTTTAGTTCTAGGAGGCATTTTGTTCCTACATGAACATAATATTGGAAAGAAGAATAGATATAAGCACAACCCCTATGTCCACGCAAGTTCAGTGGCCTAAAATCTAACAAAAACATATAATATATGAAATAACTCCTTATCTTAGTTATCACCTAACTTCAACTTAGCCCAACTAGAGAACATTACATGCTTCCAAGTTATTATGACAATTCATAATACATAACACATGGCAACTAGAAAATGTGGTTGAATTTACTTTTTCAATTGAACACTACATGCACCATCATTGTATGACGAAACCAACACAATTGGTTATCCAAATGTTTCAAATAAAACTAGAAAATTGGCTATTGATTTCAAACATGCAACCCAACACAATTTGATTAATCCAATTGCCCATATTGGAAGGATAATTCCATCTGAAATGCTAGATTGAATTGAAGTTAATGCACACATATATTATAAGTTTCATGGACAGAATTTCAGAGCATGCTTAGAAATCTTCAAACTAAGCTCAAATGATCAAATTATTAAGATTATTATACACATAATAGTATTTTCAAATGAAACCACAAACATATAGTAGCCTAACCCAAGTACTAATGCTCACATAATCACTTTAGGGCTGAGTTGAAGATGCCTAGTTCAGAAACGATTTCTAGGGTTAGAACACATACCTAATTCCACAGGATATGATCTCAAATTGGAAATAATCAAGCTCGAATCTCCTCAAGTCAATTTTCCCCATGCCCGAGCTAACAAAAATCGTCCGGAGTAATCTCAATCGGTGAAGTTATTCACCCAAAATTGAAATAGAATCGGAGTTTAAAAGCCTGTATTAGTCACAGTGTCTGGACGATACCTATGGTGTCCGGACAGCAGTAGCGAGGGATTATTTTTAAACAGCAGTTGAGGCACTAGTGTTCAGACGGAGGTGAGCTACTTTTAAATAATTAGATCGTTAATTAGAGTGTCCGGATGGCACGACGGGGTGTCCGGACAGTAGTGACTAGAATTTTTTTTTTTTTTTTTAACTAGAACACTAAGAAACAACGAGCAGACTACATTTTTTATTTTATTTCCTAGCTAACTACCCTTATAAGAATTAGATGACTAGTAAGCTATCTACTATTATACACACATATTTAAATTACTCTCAACAATTTAGTCAAAATGAGGAGGATCTTGAAGATCCTCAGACTCGATGAATCCCACCAGACCCTCTAGATAAGGTTTAAGTCTATGTCCATTGACCTTAAACCGGTTTTTATGTTTTATATTTTATATTTCTATAGCTCCATGTTTGGAAACATGGGTGACAATATATGGGCCTGACCATATGGATTGAAGTTTTCTAGGAACAGATGTAATCTAGAATTATACAGCAGGACTTTCTGGCCTACATGGAAGGATTTCCTAACAATGTGTTTATCATGCAACTCATTCAATTTTGCCTTGGCAATTTTTGTGTTCTCAAAAGCATCATTCCTTAACTCCTCAAACTCATTCAACTGAAGCTTTCTAAGAACACCGGCATCATTTAAACTCTCATTGAATTGCTGGATTGCCTAATAGGCTCTATGTTTCAACTCCACGAGTAGGTGGCAAAGCTTGCCATAAACTAGCCTGTAGGGAGACATACCCAAGATAGTTTTGTAAGCTGTCCGGTATGCCCACAACGCATCAACTAGCCGCAAAGACCAATCTTTGCTTGTAGGATTGACAGTTTTTTCAAGAATTCCTTTGATCTCCTTATTTGCTAATTCCGCTTGACCACTGTTTTGTGGGTAATATGAAGTACCTACTTTGTGGGTCACACCATAGTTACATAATAGAACTCTTACAGGCTTATTGCAAAAATGTTTGCTTTCATCACTAATGATAGGCCTAGGCATCCCAAAACGTAAAAAAATATGTTCTTTTAAAAACTTGACCACCACACGATGGTCATTGGTGCGAGTGGCGATGGCTTCTACCCATTTGGACACATAGTCTATGGCCACCAAAATGTATTCATAGCCAAAAGATATAGGGAATGGGCCCATGAAGTCAATTCCCCAACAATCAAAGATTTCCAAAATGATCACAGGATTTTGGGGCATTTTATTACGTTTAGAAAGGGCTCCTAATCTTTGGCATCGATCACATCTCAAACAGAAGTTATGCACATCCTTAAACATGGAAGGCCAATAGAAACCACTTTGAAGGATTTTAGCGGTGGTTTTCTTTGAAGAAAAGTGGCCCCTACAAGCTAAGGTATGACAAAACTCAATCACACTTGGAATCTCGTGATCAGGAATACATCTTCTCACAATTTGATCCGGGCAATATTTATAGTAGTAAGGCTCATCCCAAAAGAAATTGCACACATTACGCAAAAACTTCCCTCTATCTATCTTGGTCCAACGTGCAGGCATGTCACTAGTCACCAGAAAATTTGCGATGCCTGTATACCAAGGTGACTGAGTTTGAGCATCGGTGTTTACATTCATGAGGTGCTCATCGGGGAAATGCTCATTAATTGGTAGGTCACTAGAATTGGACACGTGTTGTGGTAATCTAGACAAATGATCGGCTACCACATTTTCTACTCATTTCTTGTTTTTGATCTCCAAATCAAACTCTTGTAGGAGTAGCAGCCATCTATTCAAACAAGGTTTAGCCTCCTTCTTGGAAAGAAGTTATTTCAAGGCTGAATGGTCCGTAAACACTGTGACATGTAAACCTACCAAATATGACCGAAACTTGTCCAGGGTAAAGACTACCACTAAAAGCTCTTTTTCAGTCGTGGTGTAGTTGACTTGAGCCTCATTGAGAGTCTTGCTAGCGTAGTAAATGACAAATGGTTTTCCCTCTCTTCTTTGCCCCAAAACAACTCCTACCACGAAATCACTGGCATCACACATAAGCTCGAATGGTAAAAACCAATTTGAGATTTGGATAATTGGTGCGGTAGTAAGCAATTGTTTAAGTCAATCAAATGCCTCTTAACAAGACATTGTCCATTTAAATGGAACATTATCGGACAACAATGAGCATAAGGGACGGGTAATAGAACTGAAGGACTGGATGAATCACCGATAAAAATCGGCATGACCAAGAAATGATCTAATGTCCTTCACACATTGAGGCGTAGGTAAATTTTGGATTAAATCTATTTTCGCCTTGTCAACCTCAATCCCACGACATAATACTATGTGCCCCAAGACAATCCCTTGTTGTACCATGAAATGACACTTTTCCCAATTTAACACCAGATTACTCTCCTCACAATGGACTAGAACCTTTTCCAAATTATTCAAGCACTCATCAAAATCATCTCCATGGATAGAGAAGTCATCCATAAACACCTCCAAAAACTTCTCAATCATGTTGCTGAAAATGCTCATCACACACTTTTGAAAAGTCGCAGATGCATTACACAACCCGAATGGCATGCGTCTATACGTAAAAGTGCCAAAAGGGCATGTGAATTTCTTGATCCTCGAGTACGATTTCAACCTGATTGTACTCGGAATACCCATCTAGGAAGCAATAAAATGATTTCCAGCTACTCTCTCAAGCATGTAATCCAATAAGAGAAGGGTAAAATGGTCCTTTTGGGTCACTGTATTCAAGAGCCTATAATCAATGCACATACGCCACCCAGTTTGGGTGCGCTGCAGCACTAATTCTTCTTTTTCATTTTCTACCACCGTGACACTCGACTTCTTAGGAACCACTTGAGTGAGACTCACCAATTTAGAATAAAAAATGGGATAGATAATACCAGCATCAAGTAATTTTAGAACTTTCCCTTTTACAACTTCTTTCATGTTCGAGTTCAGTCTGCATTGCATTTGCCTCACGGGTTTGGCATCATCTTCGAGGTATATATGATGAGAACATATCAAGAGACTAATACCTTGAAGGTCTGCCACAGTCCATCCTATAGCATGACAGTAGGCTCTCAAAACCTCCAATAGTCTTTCTTCCTGACTTTGTTCTAACTTAGAGGATACAACCACAGGGAATGTTTATCCCTCTCCTAGGAATGCATATTTAAGTTCACTAGGTAAAGGTTTCCTAAGAGGACAAGAAGGACAATCCACAGATGGTTTGGGTTTAGTCAAATATGGCTCTAAAGATTCAAAAACTGGTACCCAATCACCAATAGTCATGATTTGTTCCTCAGCACTCATAAATTTTTCTCCATCAAGAGCCTTGCACCTTTCACCTCTCGCCTCTCACCAAAGCTCTCTCTAGGGGATCGTCGAAGACTGCACTTTCAAAATACTCCTCGCTCAGTGTTTGAATCAAGTCTACCTCCCTAATATCCTCACATTCTCCTATTTGCTTCCCTACCCGAAAGATATTTATTTCCATAATCTTATTTCCAAACGACAATTTCATGACCCCACTCCTCCAGTTGATTATAGCATTGGATGTAGTGAGGAAAGGTCTACCTAATATGATTAGGATAGATTGGTTAGGATTTGGAATGGGTTGGGTATCTAGCACAATAAAATCAACGAGAAAGTAAAACTTATCTACTTGGACCAAAACATCTTCCACTATACCCCTAGGCATTTTGACTAAGCGATCAACTAATTACAATGTTACTCTGGTGGGTTTTAACTCACCTAACCCTAGTTGCTGGTATACAGTGTAAGGCAGTAAATTAACACTAGCACCTAAATCCAGTAGAGCTTTATCAATGAGATGGTCTCCAAGGACACAAGATATGGTTGGACACCCAAGGTCTTTATATTTAGGAGGGGTGTCCCGCTGGAGTATGGCGCTCACTTGTTCAATCAAGAAAACTTTCTCTTTAACATACAACTTCCTCTTAACCGTGAACATATCCTTGAGAAATTTAGTATACGATGGATTTTGCTTAATTACCTTAAGCAATGGGACGTTGATTCTCACTTGTTTAAATGTTTTATAGATTTCAGAGTTCAACGTCTCATTCTTACCCTTTATCAATCTATGAGGGAATGATGGTCTAGGTATGTGCTCTATGTTTTGCTCAATTTTTCTACCTAGACTTCCCACATGCGTTTCTTCATCATTCTCTTTCTCTTCTCCCTCTTTTTCTTTTTCAACCTCAACCTTCTGTTTGTCATTTTTCTCCCCTCCTTGTTTTTTTTTTTTTTTGTGATTCTCACTTCCCATTTTAACCTCACTACCTGTAGTTCCTAACTTGTCATTGGACCCAGTTATTCTAGGATCTACAGGTTTTTGGATGACTTTTCCACTTCGCAAAGTTGTAACAGATTGCACGTGTTTCTGCGAAATAGTGCCTGATGCTGAGGCCTCACTCATGTTCACTTGTCCTTTTGGATTTGAAAGTGGTTGGGACGGAAGTTTACCAATAGGTGTGGTACTCATGAATTGTGTCAGTCTAGAAATTTGCCCTTTTATATCCTCTAAGGACTGTTTTACACCGTTATTAATACCTATCTGCTGTTGCATGAATTGATGCAAAGTATCCTCAATAGGCCTCTTCTGTGGGGTAGGTTGAAATGCAACGGGATTAGGTGGTTGATATTAAGGTGGTGGTGGAGGGATCTATTGAAAGAGTGGAGTTTACTGAAATTGTTGTCCTTGGTTCTCATTCCTCCATTAGAAACTAGGAGGAGGTTTCCACCCGTATTGATATGCATTAAAAGTTTGTCCTCCGCCTTGGTAATTGATGTTACCACCTTGACGGTAAGAATTTCTTATTGTATTCCTATTGGGAAAAGGACGATTCTGAAGGCTACACGTTATTTCTCTATAAAATGGGAGTTCGGGACATGAATTAACATCATGCCCTACTTGCTCACAAGCAACACACATTACCTTAGCCTATACCAATTTTTTCTTATTTTTCAACTCTAAAGCATCTAACTTATGTTGTATTGCAACTAACCTAGCTCTGATATCATCACTCTCACTCAATTCTAGCTGACCACTAGGTAATGGATTCCTATGCTCAAGAGAAGAAGGAGGACCAATTTCCCATTCATTGGAATCTTCGGTTACCATGTCAAAGAATTCCATGGCTTCCACAACAGTCTTATCAAATAAGGTACTATTGCACATGGTAGACATAAGCTGCTTAAGACTTGAAGTCAGAGATTCATAAAAGATGCTCACTTGTCTCCATGGTTTAAAACCATGATGAGGACAAGCCATTAAGAGGTCTTTGAATCTTTTACATAAGAACTTGGTGATCTGTCTCCTATTGAGTTTTCTGAGTTGGGAAATATTTCTTCAGGAATTCTGTTTGCATTTCACGCCATGTTCCAATGGAACGTGGACGAAGGAAGCTAAGCCAAAATTTAGCCTTATCTTTAAGGAAAAATGGGAAGAGTTGTAGACATACTAAATCCTCATTAGTATTTTGATCAATGCAAGTATTACTAACTTCCTTAAATTCTCTTAAATGGTTATAACGATTTTCAGACTAAAGGCCATAGAATAATGGAATGAGTTGAATAATTCCCGGTCTTACCGTAAAATTTCCTCTCTGTAAGGGTAGAATGATATATGAAGGTGTAGATATCCTAACAGGGCTCAAGTGATCCTTCATTGGTATAAAACCCGAAATTTCTGGAGGATTATTCTCTCCGTGTTCACTTATATTCTTTTTTGCGTTAGCCATTGAATGAGAGGGAGATGGGGTGAGTGAAATTGTGGAAAGCAATTCAAGATTAGAGGAGGAATCATCTAATTCAGGATTAACTACAAGTACTCTCCCTGACTTTAATTGCATGCAAATAGAAATATTTAATTTCTTTTTATAAATCTATAATATAATTCAAAACTTAAGAAAAATAACCTAAACTGCAGTAAGAACTCAAAACCACAAAATATTTTTTTTTTTCAGTTCTGATCACTATGGTACTAATTAAGTCACTGGCGTCCGGACGGTACGACGGGCTGTCCGGACGGCAGAAAGCGAGTCTGGGCTCTTTTGGAGAAAAATTGAAGTTTGTTTTTTTTTTTTTTTAATATATGAAAATAAAATAAA
>JAVXUM010153878.1:0-13993 GCA_035590655.1 Pouteria glomerata
TGTATAAATATGACTTTTAGAATGTAAAAATTTTGTTGTATTATGATATACTGTTATAATTAATTTAGCCATTAAAATATTTGTGAACGGTATTATGCCCCAGCAAAATTATTATCTTTATTGGCCAAGTTCACAGATATTAGTTGTAGGTCCCATTGCGTGACCGTTGTGTATGCTCTGATGCAGTAACCAATTATCTATAATTTGCATATTTATCACTCATTCCTCGGATCCTCGGATCTGGGGTGTGACAGATTATGGAATTATTGGTCATATGATATGAATATTTCTTGTGTTCTGTACCTTATTTCCATACATTGCTTTAAATTATGTATTATATGCTGTATGTGTGCATTACAGTGCATATATTATACACATAATGTTGTGGAATAGCGTGAGAATACGCCGTCCATGATCACGTCCCTACAGATGTTAATGCAGGACCCACACAGGAAGCCTAAGGTGATCACATTACAAGCTAGAAGAAAAGTTAATGTTTTGGCCAGTCTATATTTTATGTTGTATATTTTGGAAACTTATGTTGTATAAATATGATATTTTAGGATGTAAAAACTTTAATGCATCATGATTTATACTATTGTAATTAATTTGACTCTTAAAATATTTGTGAATGAAATTGCATTCCAGCAAAATTATTGTCTAGTTTGATAGATTTACAGATTATAGTTGTGGGTCTATTTGCGTGACCGTTGTGTATGCTATGATGCTGTTACCGGTTATCCATAATTTGCACGTTTATCACTCACTCCTCGGATCCTCGAATCCGAAGTGTGACGTGTCCAAACTTGGAACGCACATAACTTTGCACTTAGGTGTCCGATTTGGGAGAATTATTTTTTGATTTAATGTATTTTTTTTGAGATCTAGGTGTGCAAACTTTGAACGACCATAACCTTGCGCTCGGACGTCCAATTTAGGTGATTTTTTTTATTTCATGTATTTTTTTGAGATCTGTGTCCGAACTTCAAACGGCAATAACTTTGCGCTTGGGTGTCTGATTGGGGTGAATTTGTTTTTGATTTTAGGTATTTTTTTAAGATCTATGTGACCAATCATTAAACGGCCATGACTTTGCTCTCAGGTGTTCGATTTGGGTGATTTTTTTTTATTTCATTTATTTTTTTGAGATCTATGAGTCCAAACTTCAAACGGCCATAACTTTGCACTCGGATGTCCAATTTGGATGAATTGTTTTTTGATTTCACGTATTTTTTTGAAATCTATGTGTCCAAATTTCAAACGGCCATAACTTTGTTCTTAGGTGCCCGATTTGTGTGACATTTTTTTTGATTTTAGGTATTTTTTTAAGATCTATGTCACCAAATTTCGAACGGTCGTAAGATTCGCGCTTGGGTGTCCGATTTGAGCGAATCTTTTTTGATGTCATGTATTTTTTCGAGATCCAAGTGACCAAACTTCGAACAGCCATAACTTTTTGCTCGAATGTCTGATTTGGGTTAATTATTTTTTGATTTGATGTATTTTTTGATATCTATGTGACCAAATGTCAAATGGCCATAACTTTGCGCTCAAGGGTCCGATTTGCGTCAATATTTTTTTGAATTCATGTATTTTTTTGAGATCTATGCGACCAAACTTCAAACGCCCATAATTTTGCGCTTAGGTGTCCAATTTGGTGAAGTATTTTTTGATGTCATGTATTTTTTTGAGATCTATGCAACCGAACTTCGAACGACCATAACTTTGTGCTCGAGCGTCCGATTTGGGGGAATTATTTATTGATTTCATGTATTTTTTGAGAGCTGTGTGACCAAATGTCGAACGGCCATAACTTTGCACTCAGGTGTCCGATTTTGGTGAATGTTTTTTTGAATTCATGTATTTTTTTGAGATTTATGTGGCCAAACTTCAAACGGCCATAACTTTGCGCTCAGGTGTTTGATTTGGGTGAATTTATCTTTTGATTTCATGTATTTTTTTTGAGATCTACGTGTCCAAATTTCAAACGGCCAAAACTTTGCGCTTGAGTGTTCGATTTGGGTGAATTTTTTTTTTTATTTATTTCAGGTATATTTTTGTGATCTATGTGACCAAACACAAAGTTATGGTCGTTCCAAGTTTGGTCGCATAGATCTAAAAAAAATACATGAAATCAAAAACCAATTCACCCAAATCGGACACCCGAGTGCAGAGTTATGGGCATTCGAAGTTTGGTCACATAGATCTCAAAAAAATACTTGAATTCAAAAAAAAAATTAACAAAAATCAGACCTCCGAGTGTAAAGTTATGGCCATTCGACGCTTGGTCATATAGATCTCAAAAAAATATATAAAATCAAAAAATAATTCACCCATATCGGACTTCTGAGCTCAAAGTTATGGCCCTTCGAAGTTTGGTCACATAGATCTCAAAAAAATAAATGAAATAAAAAACAATTCACCCAAATCGGACACCCGAGTGTAAAGTTACGGCCGTTCGAAGTTTGGACACATAGATCTCAACAAATATCTAAATTAAATAAAAAAATTCACACAAATTGAACATTCGAGCACAAAGTTATGGCCGTTCGAAGTTTGGACACATTAATTTCAAAAAAATACGTGAAATCAAAAAAAAATTCACCGAAATCGGACACCCAAGCGCAAAGTTATGGCCGTTCGAAATTTGGTCACAAAAATGTCACAAAATACTTGATATCAAAAAAAATAATTCACCCAAATCGGACACTCGAGTGCGAAGTTATTGCCATTTGAAGTTTGGACTCATAGTTCTTAAAAAAATAGATGAAATAAAAAAAAATTTCTCTCAAATCAAACACCTGAGATAAAGCAAGTAATTTATCCCAAATCAAGCAAGTAATTTATCCCGTAATGGATTAGCACTCGGAGCAGAGTTCAAATGCATAGCTTGCATACTAGGCTTGGAAACCGAGACACTATCCCCATAGTTAACTGAAACAGTAGGAGTAAGTGAAGCCTCTTCTAAATTCTCTTCCTCAGCAAGGCATTGAAATGAATTATGAACCACAAAGTCCTTTTCCACTACAATAGGCCCACCATTACCAATCTTATCATCCTTCAGTGCAATGGCATGCATTTGATCTTCACTCTTCGAAGTTGAGGCCATCTAAACATTCGGAGGAACATCATGATTAGAATCTGTCATCACCGCCTTACCCTTCCTAGCAACGGAAACCCAACCCTCCTCAACATGTTGAGAAGGATTAGTATGTTCTTTTATTTCTTTCTTTTGCCATATAGTTACAACGTAATTCTTTGTTAGGTGCCCAAATGCTTTACACTTAGCACACCTCTTGGGTACCCATCCATACTCTACATCTATTGTCTTCACCGAGCCACCTTCCACTTCAAATTCAACTTTGTCCGGTAAATCACTTTCAGTATTCATTTCAATACATACACGTTCATACTTTATCCTCTTAACCTCCTCAGTCATTTTATTCGAAAAAAGAGGCTTGCCAATAGCACTTGCCATATAACTTAATCCCTCCATTGTCCATGCTTCAAGAGGCAAATTGTAAAAATTAACCTAAATGGGAATAATCTTAAAATCATCCTTATTAAGCACCAACCCAGGTCGTCATTTCCGAAGGATTAGCGGGCGACCGGTGAAATACCAAGGACCACCAGTTAGAATATGCGTAAGATCAAAACCTTCTCTAAATCGGAAGAAGTAAAATCCACTTTCATTAGTTAAAATCTCCACAATGTTTTCCTTATCCCAATAACGAGTAGCATTTTGTTGTACCAACGTGAAGGATAATTTTTTTATCCAAGAAATAACCCACCAAAGTTGTCTCTCACCTAGCAGCACTTTACGTAAAGTTTCAACCGGAGGCTTAACACGAACAATCTCATTCACAACTTTCAGCGCAAAATAACTCAATGGCATATTTCCACTTTGCTTCCTTTTCACCGTAGCCACCCATCTACCAGGACTATTACCTGACCCAGTAGCTGGTAAAGGGACAGTAGATGTCTCATCTTGAATCTCCAATTCATCCGCCCTAGAAAGTCGTCTGGAGGTAGAACCATCCACTGAATCCAACTTTGGATCCTTCGTGGGAGACAAGGCCTTAGAATCCTTAACATCAACATTTAATTGCCCAGCTGACGGCTTCCTACGATTACGTAATACCTCCATAGCACAATCTACTTAAACGGCCATAACTTGGCGCTTGGGGATCCAATTTCATGTATTTTTTTGAGATCTATGTGTCAAAACTTGGAGCGCCCATAACTTTGCGCTCGAGTGTCCGATTTGGTAGAATTGTTTTTTGATTTCATGTATTTTGTTGAGCTCTAAGTGTGCAAACTTCGAACGACCATAACCTTGCACTCGGGTGCCCGATTTAGGTGAATTTTATTTTTTTGATTTTATGTATTTTTTTGAGATCTATGTTACCAAACTTTGAACATCTATAACTTTGTGCTCGGGTGTTTGATTTAGGTGAATTTTATTTTGATTTCTGGTATTTATTTGAGATCTAGGTGACCAAACTTCGAACGGCCAAATATTTGTGCTCGGGTGCCTGATTTAGGTGAATATTTTTTAATTTCATGATTTTTTTGAGATCTACATGACCAAACTTTGAACAGCCATAACATTGCACTTGGGTGTCCGATTTGGGTGAATGTTATTTTGATTTCATGTATTTTTTTGAGATTTATGTGATCAAACTTCGAACGGCCATAACTTTGCACTAAGGTGTCTGATTTGGGTGAATTTCATTTTCGATTTCATGTATTTTTTTAAGATCTGTGTCCAAACTTCAAACAGCCATAACTCTGCGCTCGGGTGTCCGATTTGAATGATTTTTTTTTTTTTTATTACAAGTATTGTTTTTGTGATCTATGTGATCAAACATCGAACAGCCATAACTTTGCTATCAGGTGTTCGATTTGGATGAATTTTTTTTTATTTCATCTATTTTTTTGAGATCCACGTGTCCAAACTTCAAACGGCCATAACTTTGTGCTTGGGTGTCTGATTTGGGTGAATTTATTTTTGATTTCACGTATTGTTTTGAAATCTAGGTGCCCAAACTTCAAACAGCCATCACTTTGGGCATGGGTGTCCAATTTGTGTGAGTTTTTTTTTTTTTAATTTCAGTTATATTTTTGAGATCAATGTGACCAAACTTCGAACGACCATAACTTTGTGCTCGGGTGTCTGATTTGGGTGAATTTTTTTTATTTCATGTATTTTTTTAGATCTATGTGGCCAAACTTCGAACGGCCATAACTTTGTGCTTGGACGTCCGATTTGCGTGAATTATTTTTTAATTTCGTTTATTTTTTTGAGATCTATGTAACTAAACGTCGAACGGTCATAACTTTGCGCTCAGGGGTCCGATTTGCATGAATTGTTTTTTGAATTCATGGATTTTTTGGAGATCTATGCGACTAAACTTCGAACGGCCATAACTTTGTGCTCGGGAGTCCGATTTGGGTAAATTATTTTTGATTTCATGTATTTTTTTAAGAGTTATATGCCCAAACTTCGAATGCCCATTACATTGCGCTTGAATGTCCGATTTGGGTGAATGTTCACTTGATTTCCGTTATTGTTTTGAGTCTTTGTGACAAAACTTTGAACGGCCATAACTTTGCGATCGAGGGTCCAATTTGGGTAAATGTTTTTTTGATTTCGTGTATTTTTTTGAGATTTATGTGACCAAACTTCGAACGGCCATAACTTGAAGCTCGGGTGTTTGATTTGGGTAAATTATTTTTTCATTCCATTTATTTTTTTGGGATCTATGTGTCCAAACTTCGAACAACCATAACTTTGCGTGCAGGTTTCCGATTTGGGTGAATTTTTTTGTGATTTCATATATTTTTCTGAGATATATGTGACCAAACTTCGAATGACCATAACATTGCACTCGGGTGTCTAATTTGGGTGAATTTGCTTTTGATTTCACGTATTTTTTGAGATTTATGTACCAAACATCGAACGGCCATAACTTTGTACTCAGGTGTCCGATTTATGTGAATGTTTTTTGATTATAGGTATTTTTTTATGATCTATGTGACCAAATATCAAACGGCCATAACTTTGCGCTCAGATGTCCGATTTTGGTGAATTTTTTTTTGAATTCATATAATTTTTTGAGATATATGTGGCCAAACTTTGAACGTCCATAACTTTGTACTCGTGTGTCTGATTTCGATGAATTTTTTTTTTTATTTCATCTACTTTTCTGAGATCTACATGTGCAAACTTCGAACGGCTGTAACTTTGTGCTCTGGTGTCTGATTTGTGTCAATTTGTTTTTTGAATTCGTATATTTTTTTGAGATCTGTGTGACCAAACTTCGAACGTCCATAACTTTGCACTCGGGTGTCCGATTTGGGTGAATTGTTTTTTGAATTTCATGTATTTTTATGAGATCTATGTGCCCAAACTTCGAATGCCCATTACATTACGCTCGGGTGTCCGATTTGGGTGAATGTTCTCTTGATTTTAGGCATTTTTTTGAGTCTATTAGACCAAACTTTGAACGCTTATAACCTTGCAATTAGGTGTCCAATTTGGATGAATGTTTTTTTTTTTTAATTTCGTGTATTTTTTTGAGATCTATGTGGCCGAACTTCGAATGGCAATAACTTGGCGCTCGAGCGTTCGATTTGGGTGAATTTTTTTCATTTCGTCTATTTTTCTGGGATCTGTGTCCAAACTGCGAACGGCCATAATATTGTGCTCTGGTGTCCGATTTAGGTGAATAAATTTTTGATTTCACGTATTGTTTTTAGATTTATGTAACCAAACTTCAAACGGTCATAACTTTGTGCTCGGGTGTTCGATTTATGTGAATTTTTTTTTAATTTCAGGTATTGTTTTGTGATCTATGTGACCAAACTTCGAACGGCCATAACTTTACACTCGGGTGTCCAATTTGGGTGAAGTTTTTTGTTTTCATGTTTGTTTTTTGAGATTTATGTGACCAAACTTCGAACGGCCATAACTTTGTGCTCCAGTGTCTGATTTGGGTGAATTATTTTTTGAATTCATGTATTTTTTTTTTAGATAGATGTGACCAAACTTTGAAAGTCCATAACTTTACGTTCAGGTGTCCAATTTGGGTGAATTTTTTTTTTATTTCATTAACGTTTTTGAGATCAATGCGTACAAACTTCGAACGGCCATACTTTGTGCTCGGGTGTAGGATTTATGTCAATATTTTTTGAATTCATGTATTTTTTTGAGATCTATGTGACCAAACTTCGAACATCCATAACTTTCCACTCTGGTGTTCGATTTAGGTGAATTGTTTTTTATTTTATGTATTTTTATGAGATCTATATAACCAAACGTCAAACGACCATAACTTTACGCTTAGGTGTCTAATTTGGGGTGAGAATTTTTTTTTTGAATTCATGTATTTTTTTGAGATCTATGTGACCAAAATTCGAACGGCCATAACTTTGTGCTCAGGTGACTGATTTGGGTGAATTATTTTTTGATTTCAGGCATTTGTTTGAGATCAATGTGGCCAAACGTCAAACGGCCATAACTTTGTGCTCGAGTGTCTGATTTGTTTGAGATCTATATCCTCAGGTGTTTGATTTGGGTGAATTTATTTTTTCAATTCATGTATTTTTTTGAGATGTATGTGACCAAACTTCGAACGTCCATAACTTTGCGCTCGGGTGTCTGATTTGGGTGACTTGTTTTTTGATTTCATGTATTTTTTTGACATTTATGTGACCAAATGTCAAACGGCCACAACTTTGCACTTAGGCGTTCGATTTGGGTGAATTTGTTTTTTTGAATTCATGTATTTTTTTGAGATTTATGTGACCAAACTTCGAATGTCCATAACTTTGCGCTCGGGTGTCTAATTTGGGTGAATTATTTTTTGAATTCATATATTTTTTTGAGATCTATATGCCCAAACTTCGAATGGCCATTGCGTTGCGCTTGGGTGTCCGATTTGGGTGAATGTTCTTTTGATTTCAGGTTTTTTTTTTAGTCTATGTGACCAACATTTGTACGACCATAACTTTGCGATAGGGTGTCCGATTTGGGTGAATGTTTTTTTTTTATTTCGTGTATGTTTTTTGAGGTTTATGTGATCAAACTTTGAACGTCCGTAACTTGGCGCTCGGGTGTTCGATTTGGGTGAATATTTTTTCATTTCATCTATTTTTTGGGAACTATGTGTCCAACCTTCGAACGATCATAACTTTGTGCTCGGGTTTTTGATTTGGGTGAATTGTTTTGTGATTTCATGTATTTTTTTGAGATTTATGTGACCAAACTTCGAACGGCCATAACATTTGGCCTGGGTGCCAAATTTTGGTGGATTGTTTTTTTGATTTCACGTATTTTTTTGATATCTATGTAACCGAACTTCGAACGGCCATAACTTTGTATTCGGGTTCCTGATTTATCAGATTTTTTTTTATTTTAGGTATTTTTTTGTGATCTATGTGACCAAACTTCGAACAGCCATAATTTTGTGCTGGGGTATCAGATTTAGGTGAATTATTTTTTGAATTCAAGTATTTTTTTGAGATCTACGCAGCCAAACTTTGAACGTACATAACTTTGCACTCGACTGTCCGATCTGGGTGAATGTTTTTATGAATTCATATATTTTTTTGAGATCTATATGCTTATACTTCGAATGCCCATTATATTACACTCGGGTGAACGATTTGAGTGAATGTTCTCTTGATTTCAAGTATATTTTTGAGTTTATGTTACCAAATTTTGAACGGCCATAATTTTGCAATCGGATGTCTGATTTAGGTGAATGTTTTTTTGATTTGGCGTACTTTTTTGAGATTTATATGACCAAACTTTGAATGACCAAAACTTGGCGCTCGGGTGTTCAATTTGGGTGAAGTTTTTTCCATTTCATCTATTTTTTTGGGATATATGTGTCCAAACTTCGAACGACCATAACTTTGTGCTCGGGTGTCCGATTTATGTGAATTTTTTTTTTATTTCACGTATTTTGTTGAGATCTATGTAACCAAACTTCGAGCGGCCATAACTTTCTGCTGAAGTGTCTGATTTATGCGAATATTTTTTGATTTCAAGTATTTTTTTGTGATCTATGTGACCAAACTTTGAATGGCCATAGATTTGCGCTCGGGTTTCCGATTTGGGTGAAGCTTTTTGTTTTCATGTATTTTTTTTGAGATCTATGTGATCAAACTTCGAATGGCGGTCTTAACTTTGTGCTCAAGTGTCCAATTTGGGTGAATTGTTTTTTGGATTCATGTATTTTTTTAGAGATTTATGTGACCAAACTTCGAATGCCTATAACTTTACGCTCGGGTGTCTGATTTGGGTGAATTTTTTTTTTTTTTTATTTCATCAACTTTTTTGAGATCTACACATCCAAACTTCGAACGGCCATAACTTGGTGCTCGGGTATCTGATTTATGTCAATTTTTTTTTTTAATTCATGTACTCTTTTGAGATCTATGTGACCAAACTTCGAACGTCCATAACTTTGCACTCTTATCTCTGATTTGCATGAATTTTTTTAAATTCATGTATTTTTTTGAGATCTATGTGACCAACCTTTGAACGGCCATAACTTTATACTCGGGTGTCTAATATGGGTGAATTGCTTTTGATTTCTTGTATTTTTTTGAGATCAATGTGACTAAACGTCGAACGACCACAACTTTTCGCTCAAGTGTCCGATTTGGGTGAATATTTTTTTGAATTCATGTACGTTTTTGGGATCTATATGACCAAACTTCATACGGCCATAACTTTGGGCTCGGGTGTCTAATTTGGGTGAATTATTTTTTGATTTCATGTAATTGTTTGGAATCTATGTGACCAAACATCGAATGGTCATAAATTTGCGCTCGGGTGTCTGATTTATTTGAGATCTATGTGCTCGGGTCCGATTTGGGTGAATTTTTTTTTTAATTCATGTATTTTTTTGAGATCTATGTGACCAAACTTCGAACGTCCATAATTTTATGCTCTGGTGTCCGATTGGGGTGAATTGTTTTTTGATTTCATGTTTTTTATGAGATCTATGATAACTTTGTGCTCGGGTGTCCAATTTGGGTGAATTATTTTTTGATTTCATGTATTTGTTTGAGACTAATGTGACCAAACATCGAATGGCCATAACTTTTCACTCGGGTGTCCGATTTGGGTGAATTTATTTTTTGAATTCTTGTATTTTTTTGAGATCTATATGACGAAACTTCGAACGTCCATAACTTTGTACTTGAGTGTCTGATTTAGGTGAGTTTTTTTTTGATTTCGTGTATGCTTTTTGAGGCTATACGACTAAACTTGGCGCCCGGGTGTTCGATTTGGTTGAATTTTTTTTCATTTCATCTATTTTTTTGGGAACTATGTGTCCAAACTTCGAATAGCCATAACTTTGCGCTCGGGTTTCTGATTCGGGGGAATTTTTTTGTGAATTCATGTATTTTTTTGAGATTTATGTGACCAAACTTCGAACGGCCATAACATTAGGCCCCAGGTGCTGAATTTTAGTGATTATTTTTTTTTGATTTTATGTAATTTTTTGAGATCTATGTAACTAAACTTCAAACGACCATGACTTTGTACTTGGGTTCCCGATTTATGAGAAATTTTCTTTTTTATTTCGGGTATTTTTTTGTGATCTATGTGACCAAACTTCGAATGGCCATAACGTTGCGTTGGGGTGTCAAATTTGGGTGAATTATTTTTTGAATACATGTATTTTTTTGAGATCTTCGTAGCCAAACTTCGAACGTCCATAACTTTGTGCTCGGCTGTCCGATTCAGGTGAATTTTTTTTTGAATTCATATATTTTCTTAAGATCTATGTGACCAAACTTCGAACGTCCATAACTTTCCGTTCTTATGTCCGATTTGCATGAATTTTTTTAAATTCATGTATTTTTTTGAGATTTATGTGACCAAACTTTGAACGGCCATAACTTTGCACTCGGATGTCCGATTTGGGTGAATTATTTTTGATTTCTTGTATTTTTTTGAGATCTATGTGACTAAACGTCGAACGACCACAACTTTTCGCACAAGTGTCCGATTTGGGTGAATATTTTTTTGAATTCATGTATTTTTTTGGGATCTATATGACCAAACTTCGTACGGCCATAACTTTGTGCTCAGATGTCTAATTTGGGTGAATTATTTTTTGATTTCATGTATTTGTTTGGAATCTATGTGACGAAACATTGAATGGCCATAAATTTGTGCTTGGATGTCTGATTTGTTTGAGATCTATGTGCTCGGGTGTCCGATTTGGGAGAATTTGTTTTTGAATTTATGTATTTTTTTTAGATCTATGTGACCAAACTTCGAGCGTCCATAATTTTGTGCTTGGGTGTCCGATTGGAGTGAACTATTTTTTGATTTTATGTATTTTTTTGAGATCTATGATAATTTTATGCTTAGGTGTCCAATTTGGGTGAATTATTTTTTGATTTCATGTATTTGTTTGAGACCAATGTGACCAAACATCGAATGGCCATAACTTTCCACTCGGGTGTCTGATTTGGGTGAATTTATTTTTTGAATTCTTATATTTTTTTGAGATCTATGTGACGAAACTTCGAAATGTCCATAACTTTGTGCTGGAGTGTCCGATTTGGGTGAATTATTTTTTGATTTCGTGTATGTTATTTGAGGCTATATGACCAAACTTTGAACGGCCATAATATGGCGTTCGAGTGTTCGATTTGGTTGAATTTTTTTTCATTTCATCTATTTTTTTGGGAACTATGTGTCTAAACTTCAAACGGCCATAACTTTGCGCTCGGGTTTCTGATTTGGGCGAATTATTTTGTGATTTCTTGTACTTTTTTGAGATTTATGTGACTAAACTTCGAACGGCCATAACATTAGGCCTGGGTACTGGATTTTAGTTATTTTTTTTTTGATTTCACATATTGTTTTGAGATCTATGTAACCAAACTTCAAACGACCATAACTTTGTACTCGGGTTCCCGATTTATGAGAAATATTTTTTTATTTCGGGTATTTTTTGTGGTCTATGTGACCAAACTTTGAACGGCCATAACGTTGCGTTGGGGTGTCCGATTTGGATGAATTATTTTTTGAATACATGTATTTTTTTGAGATCTACGTAACCAAACTTCGAACGTCCATAACTTTGCACTCGACTGTCCGATTTAGGTGAATTTTTATTGAATTCATATATTTTTTTGAGATCTATGTGACCAAACTTCGAACGTCCATAACTTTGCGCTCTTATGTCTGATTTGCATGAATTTTTTTAAATTCATGTAGTTTTTTTAGATCCATGTGACCAAACTTTGAACGGCCATAACTTTGTACTCGGGTGTCCGATTTGGGTGAATTATTTTTGATTTCTTGTATTTTTTTGAGATCTATGTGACTAAACGTCGAATGACCACAACTTTTCGCTCAAGCGTCCGATTTGGGCTAATATTTTTTTGAATTCATGTATTTTTTTTTGGATCTTTATGACCAAACTTCCTACGACCATAACTTTGTGCTCGGGTGTCTAATTTGGGTGAATTATTTTTTGATTTCATGTATTTGTTTGGAATCTATGTGACCAAACGTCGAATGATAATAAATTTGTGCTCGGGTGTCTGATTTGTTTGAGATCTATGTGCTCTGGTGTCCGATTTGGGTGAATTTTTTTTTGAATTCATTTATTTTTTTGAGATCTATGTGACCAAACTTCGAACGTCCATAATTTTGAACTCGAGTGTCCGATTAGAGTGAATTGTTTTTTGATTTCATGTATTTTTTTGAGATCTATGATAACTTTGTGCTCAGGTGTCCAATTTGGGTGAATTATTTTTTGATTTCATGTATTTGTTTGAGACCAATGTGACCAAACATCGAATGGCCATAACTTTCTACTCCGGTGTCCGATTTGGGTGAATTTATTTTTTGAATTCTTGTATTTTTTTGAGATCTATGTGACGAAACTTTGAACGTCCATAACTTTGTGCTCGAGTGTCCGATTTGGGTGAATTATTTTTTGATTTCGTGTATGTTTTTTTAGGCTATACGACCAAACTTTGAACGGCCATAATATGGCGCTCAAGTGTTTGATTTGGTTGAATTTTTTTTCATTTCATCTATTTTTTTTGGGAACTATGTGTCCAAACTTTGAACGGCCATAACTTTGCGCTCGAGTTTCTGATTTGGGGGAATATTTTTGTGATTTCATGTATTTTTTTGAGATTTATGTGACCAAACTTTGAACAGCCATAACATTAGGCTCGGGTGCTGGATTTTAGTGTTTTTTTTTTATTTAACGTATTTTTTTGAGATCTATGTAACCAAACTTCAAACAACCATAACTTTGTACTCGGGTTCCCGATTTATGAGAATTTTTTTTTTTATTTTGGGTATTTTTTTGTAATCTATGTGACCAAACTTCGAACGGCCATAATGTTCCGTTGGGGTGTCTGATTTGGGTGAATTATTTTTTGAATACATGTATTTTTTTGAGATCTACGTAGCTAAACTTTGAACGTCCATAACTTTGCGCTCGGCTGTTTGATTTAGGTAAATTTTTTTTTGAATTCATATATTTTTTTGAGATCTATGTGACCAAACTTCGAACGTCCATAACTTTGACCTCGGGCATCAAGTTTGGGTGAACTGTTTTTTGATTTCAAGTATTTTTTTGAGATTTATGTGCCGAAACTTCGAATACCCATTATATTACGCCCTCTCCCACAACACAAAGGAAGAGTCAAAGTATAATAGTCTCCGTCTCATATGGCGGCTTACCAACAGACTTCCCTGTACTCAAAGTGAATTGTCTAAGTGCTCTCCCCTCTTGGCTTTGTCTCATTGTCTAGGACGGCACTCAGGTCATCCTTACTACTAAACTTGAAGAAGAAAAACCCACTCTCAGTAGAATCCCCCAGTCCCATATTGCCCTAAATCTTATGTGCAATATTGTTGACTGCCTAGTAGTGTAGACGTTGACCCACAAACTGGCCTACTAACGTATTTCCCCACAACACACAACCCTCC
>JAVXUM010153891.1:0-13992 GCA_035590655.1 Pouteria glomerata
GAAATTTCAAAATAGTGGAATTGTTATACGTTTATATTGGTTGATGTGGGTTTGGGTGTGCGGCCTTGGATGAGCTTATATGTTTAGTCTATAAAACCGCTGCATGGTGGTTTGGCAGCGTGTATATTTTGCACAAATATTTCTGTTAGGTACCCGTTTTGGATAAATTTAGGCCGTTATATAACAGGGGAAGTTTTGTGGGTTTGTTGCGTGACCAATGTGCTTGCTTTGATATGATGACCATGTTTTTATGTTATGTATGATTTACACTCCCCTCTCGGGTCTCCAGGCCCGGGGCGTGACAAAAAAAAAATAATTTTGCTTAGGTGAGCAAAAAAAAAATGGAGTCCATCTTGTAAGTAAATATTCTCACAACTCATGAAATTAAACCACCAAACTATCGAGATTTTGACTTATATACGTTATGCTCCATGATATCTCAAATAGACTTAATTCTTGAATGTGAATCAACTACAAACTTTGGATTAAGGTTTATTAAATTTATTAAAGTTTTAGTAAATTTTGATTAATGATATTTATTAAACTAGATCATAATTTTTTTTTTGAAAGATAAACTAAATCATAATTTACTACAGTTCATTCAATATGTTTATCATATATACATATTAACTTTTCTACTCAAAGTCTCTACTTTAGTGATTAAGATAAATAATCCAATTAAGAAGTAGAAAAATTACAGTTTCAATATAATAAAATGCTTATTTCATTAAGAATTGTGAATTGACTTTGATTTATAAAAAATTGTGATTTAAGTTTTTTCATATTAACATCTTATACCTAATACTAATAAGAGGTAATAATAAATGCTTTAATTAAATAAATAAATAAAATTATTATTAACAAAAAAATAAAAATATTATTACAAAACATGCTTTTAAGAGTATAAATATAATAAAGTCTAAGAAACTCCCACTTACCTAAAGCATGTTAGGCATAGGATGAACCCTCATATTATAGATATGATTATCAAAGCTCTTAGCTACCAAGGTCTTAGTGAATGAATCCACTAGATTTTCTGCTAATGCTGGATACCATCACTATTCTGAACCAAATCCCTAACTTGATGATACTTCCTCTTATGTTTTTCCTTTTCTTGTGACATCGAGGTTCTTTTGATTGTACTATTACCTGCACTATTGTCATAGTGAAGAACAATGGGCATACTAACACCGGAAACTACATTTAGTTTCATAAGAAACTTATGGAGCCATACTTCATTTTTTGGCACTTCTAAAATAGCTATATATTTGGCTTCTATAGTGGAAACTGCAATATAAGTTTATTTCACGCTTCTCCAACTTATAGTTCCACTACTTAAGGTGAACATATAGCTAAAAGTGGATCTTCTGGTTATCTCTACCTGCCTGAAAGTCAAAATCTGCATACCTAATGGATAAAAGGTCTTCACTGGAATACATAAGCATATGATCTCTTACTCTCTGAAGATATTCAATTATATGATTCACTGCAACCCAATATTTTGGCCTTGTCGAGTCCCTTTATGCTGGCTCGAGCCAACATCACGCTCGATCAAGGGGTTCTATCATTGGTCTTGCTTTGATTAGGGTACCCCTAAATGGGTATCATTCAGTTTGAGGAGCCCTAAAGTATATCCCTAATAGATGCCCCCGATTCTCTTAATCTCCCAGGCAAGATTAAGGGAATCTGATAGATGGCCTTCTCATCAGGACACGCATGCATTTAATGCATTGCAGGCACAACAATGCTAATTGTATATATCGACGAGACATGCTTTCCCATTTTTTGCCACTTGTCGATTCCGAGCTTATCAAGAAGCCCTCTTTGTGTAAAAGGACTCCAACCACTAAATTAATGGCAAGTGGTTAAATCACAGCCCTCTATTGTGAAAGCGAGAAAGATAACTTTAACGATTTGGTTCCTTAGGCTTTTATTTCAAATTCTAGAGATCTTCGTTGTTTGTCTTGCAACAATTTAGTTCCTTAGGCTTTTATTTCAAATTCTAAAGATCTTCGTTGTTTGCCTTGCACTTCACACACTTTGTTCTCAGTGCATTAATTTTCTAATTTGTCAAAAGCTTTTTCCATATTCGAGTAAGAATTTCTTCGTCTTTCATTTCTTCTTGCAGCTTCCATCATTTTATGCAGTGGCATTTAAGTCATAGCATTTGGTGCTTAAAGTGAGAGCACAAGTTCCCTTTCCTATAGTGTTTTATAAAAAATATCAGGTTCGTTTGTGGGATTCTTTGTTTAGAATTTTTCCTTCACCATCTTCACAGTTTCAAATATCTAAGAGAGATGAGTGGCTTAGAGAAAGTTACCCCCAATAATCCTAAAAAAACCATTTTTGGTGATAACACCCAAGTAAGGTTCGACGCTCAGGATGCTGCCTCCTCTAGCCTATTAGGACGGTAAGTGATCGCCATGCTATCACGGTTCTCCATTTTAGATGTTCCAAAATTCTATTTTGGGCTAAGGGAATCGCGTCTGGACTACTTATTAGATCTCTCATTCCCTCTGTTTTAGACTTCCAGGTTTAGAGGACCATGTTTGCTCCCCAAGGGCTATAGAGATCACTGTGTATGAGGAGACCTTACTTCGTTGCCTTCGTTTCCTCCTTGCTAGGCCCATGTGGGAGATTTTAGATCGACTGAGTTTGGCAATCAGCTAGATTCATCCAAATGGGTTTAGGATAAGCGTGAGGTGTATTGTGCTTTAGCACTCGACCATTAGCCATGATCTCTCAGTCGAAGAGTTTTTATACTGTTACAAACTAACCCAAAAGGGGACTGGCTAGTGGTATTTCTTAGCAAAAAGAAGTAATATAACTTAGTGATCGGTTTGCCAACTTCCAACAAGGTTTGAGAAGATAAATTCTTTTATCTTTATGGTAATGGATGGGAATTCCAACCTTGAGAAGTCATTGATGATAACACAGCCCAGGTTCCTCGGTAATGGGGTGCACCAACTAAAAGGGGTATGTTGATTTCTTTCTATCTTCGTTACTTTTATATCTTTTATATGGTTGAGCTCTAAACCGATGTCTTATCTTGTTTTATCTAGTTTGTATCAAACTTATTCTAATTATCGAACAAATCGAATGAGTTAGGCATGTTAAAAAACATAAGGTTCATGAGAAGAGTGAGTTCACATTTACTCATTTTATATTATTTTGTATTTAACACTTACTTTTTTGCACTTGTTTTCAATTAACGAGCCCCCAATAGATCTACCTCCTCAGAAGCCAATGGCCTCTAACCTAGATATTTTGAAGAAGGCAAAAGTTACTGTCAGGGGGAAGCCTTATCTCGTTGTTGGAGGAAGTTCAACCAACCTAGGTAGGAATAAGAACGCTTAACTCATTCCTTTTTCTTCTTCGAACATGGATGCCTCATAGATTGTCCCCAAATCTTATGATCTACCATCTTATCCTTCTATTCCCACACCAGGCGTCGCAAACATGATTCAAGATTGTGAGCTAGCATGGGAGAGAGCTACTTTGCTCTTATCTAATGTTAAGGTTAATCGGTTGAAAGGTTGTCCAACCTTAGTGTTGCTAAAGACCTAAACCTTGACCTTATAAAGGTAATTAGTAATTTATTTACTTAGTTGTTTTTCTATTCTTATCATTTATTGACGTTTCATTTCTTTATTTGGGGGACTATTTTTTCTATCCTTTTATCAAAACAACTTACGATTAGAAGAGTTGAAGACAAATTCCCTTTTCTGAGCCGATGTTATAACTCTAAAAGAGCAGACCCAAAAATCTTTATCTAAAAGGATACGACCATGGCCAATAGGAAAACTGCCACTATTGATCATGATAACTTGGATAGGAAAAATGAAGAGCTATCTACAAAAATTAAGAAGCTTCAAAAGATGGTGGCTGACCTGCCTGGATAGCTAAAGAATGCTCGAGAGGTGGCCATTCGAGAATTCGAGAAGATCAATGAATATCAACTTTTAGTGGCTTCGATCTACCTCTAGGGGTTTGAGATAGTGAAAACCATAGCAGCTGGGCTCTTTCTCAATCTTTATTTGTCTACCTTCAAAGCAGTTGATAATGACACCATCACCATGGCCAGCTGGAAGTGGTTAAGAGGAAGAGGAAGAAGAAGAAACTGGGGATACCTAATTTAATGATGCCCCCTATTAATCTTAATTTTCCTATCTTTTATTTTTGAACAATGTTTTAATCAACTCCATGGACTTTTTTTATTTTGTTTAATCAAGCTACATCCTATTTTCTTTTACATGTTGAAGGGTATTTTCTTTCTTTTGTAAACACTATCTCTTTGTGATTCTGACTTAACTTGATTCAATGAGCTGAGTTGAAGAACTTAGATTGTTTAATTTATTTCTCCCCATTAGGTTTGGTACAACAAATAAGGATATTTTGGTTGCTTGGGCTAATTTGTTTCGTTTGGTCTTGCAATCTGAGCAAATTTAGCTCACCTATTTAGGCAAGGTTATGTAAGTTGTCTCCTCCATACTTGGTCTTATGAAGCTTATAGGATTGCCTGTCATTTTTGTCGATCTCGTGAACCAAGTAGATTTACTTTGCCTTTTTAAGCCAGACAATGTAAGCTATATTCCCCTAATCGATCTCATGAACCGAATAGGACTGCTTGTCATTTTGCTAGATCTTGCGAACTAAGCAAACTTACTTTGCCTTTTTAGGTAAGGCCACATAAGCTATCTCACTTTGCTTGATCTTGTGAAC
Source organism: Pouteria glomerata (assembly GCA_035590655.1). Lineage (NCBI taxonomy): Eukaryota > Viridiplantae > Streptophyta > Magnoliopsida > Ericales > Sapotaceae > Pouteria > Pouteria glomerata. The sequence goes on from JAVXUM010153891.1 coordinate 4,723, forward strand.
CAAACAAGATTGCTTGTCGTTTTATTAGGTCTCGTCAAACGAGCAGATTTACTTTGACCTTTTAGGCAAGGCCATGTGAGTCATTTTTCTCTGTTTAGTCTCGTGAACCGAGTAGGATTGCTTATCATTTTGCTCGATCTCATGAATCAAACAGATTTATTTACCTTTTTAGGCGAGGCCATGTGAGCCATCTTCACCTGCTCGGTCTCATAAATCGAGCAGGACTGTTTGTCCTTCTATTCGGTCTTGTGAACCAAATAGATTTTCTTTGCCTTTTTAAACAAAAACATGTGAATTGTCTTCCTGTGCTTGATCTCATGAATTGAACTTGTCGTTCTACTCGATCTCGTGAACTGAGTAGATTTACTTTTCTTTTTTAGGCGAGGCCATGTGAGCTGTCTTTCCCTACTCGCTCTCATTAACTAAACAAGACTATTTGTCGTTCCACTCAGTCTTGTGAACCAAGTTGTTTTACTTTGCCTTTCCATGCGAGGCCATATGAGCCAACTTATCCTGCTCGATATTGTGAATCAGGTAGGACTGTTTGTCGTTTTACTAAATCTTACAAACCAAGCAAATTTACTTTACCTTTTTAGGCTAGGCCAGATGAGCTGTCTTTCCCTGCTCAATTTCATGAATTGGGTAGGATTGCTTATCGTCTTACTCTGTCTCATGAACCAAGCAGATTTACTTTTCCTTTTTAGGTGAGGCCACATGAGTTATCTTCCCCTGCTCAGTCACATAAACCAAGCAGGACTACTTATCTTTCTACTCGATCTTGTGAGTCGAGCAGATTTACTTTGCCTTTTTAGGCATAGCCATGTGAGCTATCTTCCTTTGCTTAGTCTCGCAAACCGAGCAGATTTACTTTGCATGCACAAATTATACAACATGAAAATTAGTAGTAGAAGAATAGAACTTTATTGATAAGTCTAGAAGGGAATTACAACTCCTTATCATTACATATAATATCTTCGCAAATGTTCTGCATGCCATGAATTGGGTAACTATTTACTTTTGGGAATTCTCAGTCTATAAGTTCATTTTCTAACGTACCCAATAACTTCGTATGGTCTTTCCCAATTTGGTCCCAATTTTTCTTTCTGTAGATTTCTTGTGGACTGATTAACCCTTTTTAGTATCAAATCTCTTAATCTGAACTCCCTTGGTTGAGCCTTGGAATTATAATACTAGCACATTCTTTGCTGGCAGGCTTTCATTCTAACTATAGCCTATACTTTTCTTTCTTCTAAGAAATCTAACTTTACATTCATAGCTTCTTCATTTGCTTGTTTATCGAAGTTCTCCACCCTCGAGAAAGGCGAATCTTGATTGGGATCACGAACTTCCATTTTGAATGCAGATGAGTGCTAGATGAGTGTTGAGTTCACTGCCATAATAGAGACTAAGAGGTACAAGCATAGCTCTTCTCCTGAAGTAGGTTAGCTGAGCAATAGGACTGATTCTAAGTATTGATTTGACTATTAGAAAGCTTCATAGCAGTCCTTTACCTATTTAAATTCCTTCTTCAGAATCATAAAAAAAAGGTAGCACTTGTCAATTGATCAAGAAATGAATCAATTCAGTGCTGCTATCTTACCCACTACTGTTTTTAGTTTTTTAGTTGTTTTCGGTGTTTGCATTTCTAATATTGCTTTGACCTTCTTCCGGTTAGCTTCAATCCCTCAGTTGGACACCATAAAGCTAAAGATTTTGCCAGATGTCACCCTGAACGCATATTTTGTCGAGTTAAACTTCATCTTATACTTTTGCAGTGTATTAAAAGTTTCTTTAAGATCCATTATATCGGAATCAGCCTGCTTGCTTTTAACAAGCATGCCATCTACATAAGCGTCAAATGTACCTACTGATTTGTGATTTGAACATTATGATCACCAATCTCTAATATGTTGGTCTTGCATTCTTCAGGTTGAATAGCATGACATTGTAATAATATAGACCTCGATCTATAATGAAATTTATGTGTCCTCGATCGTGCTCGGCCATTCTAATCTGGTTATACCCCAAAAACGAATCCATAAAAGATAGCAACTTGTGTCCCACTGTGGAATCTACCAACAGGTTAATTGCAGAGAGAGGAAAATTATCATTTAGTCATGTCTTATTTAGATCAATGAAATCTACGCACTTCCTCCACTTGTTATTTGATTTTTTTCCTATAACCACGTTTGATAGCCAACTGGGATAATGGACCTCTTGGATGAACTTGGCTTTGAGCAATTTATCTACCTCATGTGCCATCGTTTCATAACACTATGGGGCAAAAATTATTCTCTTCTATTTTATTGGGCTTACCTCTGGTGATATGTATTAGTAGTAAGCTGCCACTTTGTTGTCAATTCCTAGCATGTTCTCATGAGACCAAGCAAAGACCCTTGCATTATTTATTAGAAAATGTTTTAGTTTTTCTTTTAGATGTTCGAGGATTCCTAACCCGATCTTAACGACCCTATTTTGATCAGGTGTATTGATTATAACATTTTCCAACTCACCTGCTGGTTCACCTCTCTTTATTTCCTTGTCATCTCTGACCTCAAGTTCTTCCATAACAAGAGCTTCGCCGCTTGATTCTCTTTTCAAAGATGACATAATATTCTCTGGCAATTTTCTAGTCCTTTTTTGCACACCCCACACTGTGCTCGATTAGGAACTTGACTCTTAAATGGTAAGTAGACGTAACTACTTTGAACTGATTCAAGGTGGTCCGCCCCATAATGGCATTATATGCTAAAGGGCAATGTACTACCAAGAAATTTATCATCTTGGTTACTAGATACAGTTTTTCCCCCAATGGTACTAGTAAAACGATAGAGTCGAGAAGGGTGACTTGGTCTCTAGTGAAACTGATCAGGGGACAAGAAGCTAACTGCAACTTTTCTTTCCCAAATTTTATTTTCTCGAATGCCCCCAATATAAGATGTCGACTAAACTCTTGCTATCAACCAGATTCAAAAATTAGCAATGATTGATGAAATAATAAGGAGATCACTACTGGATAATAGGGTTTAGTGATCATCATAAGCGGTCACAAAAAGTAGATAAGCAGTCGCTAATAGCTTTTAGCGATCAGTTTGGCGACCGCCAAAATAGGATTAGAATTGCGCTACGATAAAAGTTATTAGCGATTGTTTTGATGGTCACTAAAATGTTTGCGATGAATTTTGGTGACCACCTAAAGTTTTGATGCGAACTTGAAGCGGAATGGATCGTTCTACAATAATTTGAATGATATGAATTTAACATCTCGACCCACAATCGAACTTATGATTGTTAACCTCGATATAAACGTGATCCGTTGACGAATCTGTGTTAACTAATCAACGTACTTGATTCCACGAACAAGTAAATTCGTAACTTTACCTGATAAGTCTAATTGAACGCCACAAGATAACCTTGATAAGTTTAAGTTCTTATAAGAACAATAAGAAGAGAATTTTCTATTGACAAAAATAATGAAGTAATCTGTCTCAAAATTATAGAATTCAGCAGCCTTATATAAGGGTTTAAACTGTCAAAAAATTTCTTAAAGTTCTAATCCTAAATGTATTAGAAAAATAAACAACCTTCATATTCTATACTATTTATTAATTAATATATATAATAATAAAATAGGAAACTTCCGCGGCTAGAAACTTTCCTTGTTGCATTTGGTTTACTAATTAATTCGGCTAGGTCTCCTTAATTGTTGCCATCCACACATGATTACATGTGCACACTAGATTATTCCCATTTAATCACCGCTCTACATTATTAAATTGAACCCAAATGAATAAACAATAGATGCACAGCATTTCTTTTAGTTCTGCTTTCTTTTAGTCAGATTTTCTGATTTGGCTCTAGATCTCTTTATTTCCTTGTCTTTGGTGGGCATAATCTCGGATAATCAACCTTTGGGTTGATTATCTATGGTTAAACCTAACCAACTGTATTCATCTCCTTGTCATATGTCTGCTTCGGCCCCTTCATCCCCATCAAGAAATGGTAGGAAAAGTATAGAAGAACTCAGAGCCGAGATAATCAAACTAAAGTACTCTTCAGCTCAGATTTCCCTTATGGAGTCAGATGGATTTTCTCAGGCCGGAAATAGCTGCCATGAAGCAAAAATGGAAGTAGAAACTGCAGTTGATCCTAATTTGGCCTTTAACACTGAGTGCAGGAAAGATGGAAATCTATGCAGTCAGCTTTGCAAGCTACCTGAAGGAGTAGAAATGAATAAGAAGATAGAAGAGGCCTCTGATCTGCAATGTTTTGGAAATGGTAATGAGGATGAATGTATAGGGCTAGAGGAATTTGAAACTGGAAAGGAAGCCACTCATGACTACGTTCAACGAGGCATTTCTGATGATGCATGGAATAGTTACTTGCTTCTCAGATATGGTGAAGATGAAGGTGAGTCCAATCATGATAAAGAAAAGTTTAGACATGGAGAAGACTCTAGTCGGGCAGTGCAGGAGCTAGCAGCAGCAAGTGCAAGGACTATCAAGGGAGATTTTTTGCCACCGCTTGTCCTCCACCGTAATAAGCTCCTACCCGTTGGGCTTCGTCCTTCGATGAAAAAAGTAGAAGAGGAGGGTAGAAATCAGATACTGCAAGAGTGTAAGATGATTGCTGGTGAAGAAAAGAACGCCGGCAGAAGGCCTCCTAACGTTCAAAGCCAGCAACTCCAGAGCAGGATTCACCCTGGCAGAATCATGGATACCAATTTAATTGATGTAATATCGGAGCTGGTGGAAAAGTCTCCATGCCTAAGACAGAAGGCCCACGGTAAAGAGCTAGAGGCAGAAGCACATAATCAAATCCTGTTGAGGCAGGAACATGTCCCGTCGACGCAGGCTACTCAAATACCCTCCTTGGCGCCAAAGCTGCTGCAGCCAGCATTGACTCAGCTAATACCTGAGAGCTCTGCCTATTTACCAGTGGATAATACACAACTCAACCCGCCCAAACCATTTCAAAATCCAAAGGTCTCAGTCCCATGCCCACCAGACGAACCAAAATCTGACTTTCCACCCTTACAAAACTCTGCACTACTCCCTTCTAGCTCAAGCCAAACCAACCGGACCAACGAAGAACCAATCCAGCAAACCAGCACTAAATGGGCCCAGTTGTTTGCATCGAATAGACTCAAAGAAAATGGGCTTAACCTGGAATATATTAAACCAACCCAAAATGATAATGGGCCATCTGTAGTGTTCACTGAAGATGAATTGGCCGATGATATTGCTCAATGGGACAATTCCCTGGTTGGTTATGTACTAGGACTGAAGCCCACTTTCAAGCAAATGAAGATGTTTATTGATAAAAGATGGAAGCCATTTGGGTGTACAGAGCTATTTGTCCTAAAAGCTGGTATGTTTGTCTTTAAGTTTGAGAATGCTGCTGCCAAGCAAACAGTCCTGGAAATGGGGCCTTGGTCTTACTTTGACAAGCCATTACTACTAAAACCATGGAATCCGAATCTATCTTATGAAAGAGAAGCAGTGTCAGCTATTCCCATTTGGATCAGACTGCCCCATTTGAAGCTCCATCTATGGTCTGCTAGCAGTTTGAGCAAACTGGCAAGTGCAGTGGGAGTTCCCCTATTTACTGATAAGATGACAGCTACAAAGCAAAGGTTAGCATATGCAAGGCTTTGTGTTGAAATACAGGCTGGAGTAACCCCCCCACAGGAGGTAAAAGTTGACCTTGGTAAAGGTATGGAGTATTTCCAAGCGATAGAATATGAGTGGCTGCCAGATACATGCGAGTTTTGCAAAGCTTTTGGGCACAGAACATCATCCTGCATCAAGAATGTAAATCAGAAAGCCAAAAAAGAATGGAGGCCAAAGCAGAAGCAGCAGCAAGATGAGCAAATACCCTGCTCCAACCAGCTATCTGAAGTACAGGGAATTGTGAAGCACTTTTCATCAAACCAATTCGAACTTCTTGAGCAAGTATGTGATGAACAGGCGCTGATCACTGCCCCCCATGCAACTGGTAGCAGCAAATCACATTCAGAACCACAATCACCAGCCTCGCCAAGCAAACTTGTTGAATTAAGCTCAATTCCTCTGCAAATTGAAACTGCCTCTGAACAATCACAATCCCATAGTCCTGCTGATCATTCCCAGCCTGATACTGAAATTCAGCCAGATATCACAAATGATATAAGCCATGCTGACAGCATTCAACTGAACACTCCACACTACTTTCATGCAAAAAACAACAGTGGTACCCCACCCGAGCAATCATCCAGCCCATCTTCTGTTCAAGCCAGTGGAAAAAAAAGGGCAAAGAATAAGCAAATACAGCAGCAGAAGACAAGTCAGGCTAAGGCCTCCCCTCCTACTCTATCTAAATGAAGATTGCCGCATGGAACCTTAGGGGAGCAAATAGCACCCTAAAGCAGTCAGAAGCTAGGAAGTTTATACAAGATAATTCTCTTACTCTCTTTTGTATTATAGAAGCTAAAGTTAGACACTTCAACCTTCCTAAGGTATGTAAAGCTATAAACCAGGATTTTGACTATTTTGGTAACTGTAATACTGAGAATGCTGCTAGAATGATCATCCTGTGGGACCCTTCTGCTCTTGAAGCCTCGATCCTCTATCACTCTCACCTACTCATTTTTTGTAAGATAAAATATAAATCCTGCCCTATTAGTTTCCATGTCTTCTTTATATATGCAGATAACAATGCTGCCATCAGGAAGGAGCTATGGGCTGACATAACAGATAAATGTAAGATGCTTGGGGATGATACTCCATGGCTAATGGCTGGTGATTTCAATGTGATAAAAGAGGCAAATGAAAAAATGGGAGGAGCATCAATGGATCCACATGCCTCACAAGATCTGTCCACTTGTATCGAGGATACTGCTGCCTTTGAGCTCAGATTTTCTGGTCAATTCTTCACCTGGTGTAACAGACAAAAAGCAGACAAAGCTATAGGATGCAAGCTTGATCGAGTTTTGGTTAATGAGTCTTGGCTTAACCATTATCCTGACTCTGAAGCTGTGTTTAAGCCAAATGGCCTCTCTGATCACAGTCCTGCACTGATACTTATCAGGAAACAATGTGCATTTGGTAGAAAACCTTTCAAATTTTTTAACTTCTGGACTAAGCATCCAAGGTTTAATGATCTTGTTGCCAAAATCTGGTCAACCCAAGTTATGGGTACCCCTATGTTCAGACTGTGTGCCAAGCTAAAAGCTCTGAAAGCTGAGTTGAAACTCTTCAACAAGGAGAATTATGGTGACATTTCCAAGAGGGTCAATTTAGCCAAGGCTCACATGGAATCTATTCAGATCAAACTACAGCAAGCTCCCACAGATCTCGAGCTCCAACAAGAAGAAGGAAAAGCAGTGGCAACCTATACTCAGATGGTTCTAGCTGAAGAAGAGTTCTACAAGCAAAAGGCCAGAGACAATGCTATTAGATTGGGCGACCAGAATACTGCCTATTTCCACAGAAAAGTCAAATCCCACTGTTCTAGGAATAAAATCCTCACTATCCAAGATCAGAATGGAAACTGGATTGAGAACTATGATGAAGTCAAAAGTGTAGTGATAGGTTATTTCCAAAACCTGCTGGGAACCATGCCTAACACTGAAGATTGCTCAGAGCATGTTGCTGGCATTATGGAATCCACTATTCCCCAATGTGATATAGACTTGCTAATGGCTCCAGTATCAGATGAAGAAGTAAAGATGACTCTATTTTCCCTCCCGAGTAACAAGGCTCCTGGACCTGATGGTTACACAGCTGGTTTCTTCAAGCATGCATGGAACGTTGTTGGACAAGACTTTACCCAAGCCATCAAAGACTTTTTCCATTCAACTAAGCTCCTCAAAGAAGTAAATGCCACTGCTATCTCCCTCATACCCAAAATTCCAAACCCTACCACCTTGAATGACTATAGGCCAATCTCCTGCTGTACCACCATTTATAAATGCATCTCAAAACTTTTGGCTAACAGGCTGAAGGGTATTCTGCACCATGTCATTGGACCTACTCAGGCAGCTTTCATGAAGGGCAGATCAATTTCTGATCAAATCCTCCTAATGCAAGAACTTGTTCGTAACTACCATAGACCTAGCACTACTCCCAGATGTGCCCTGAAGATAGACCTAAGGAAAGCCTTCGATTCTGTCTCTTGGCAGCTTGTACAGAGAATCTTGGATGATCTCCAATTCCCTGCTCAATTCAAGAACTGGATTATGACCTGCATTACTACCCCCAGATTCTCAATCTCACTAAACGGCTCTCTCGCTGGCTACTTTCCTGGAGCAAAGGGGTTAAGGCAAGGTGACCCTATTTCCCCTTACCTGTTTATATTGGTGATGGAGTTCTTTTCTAGACTCTTCATTAAGACCATCAAGGAAAATGCTTTCTCATTTCATCCGAAGTGCTCTGAGCTAAAAATTAGCCACATTGCTTTTGCTGATGACTTATTTATCCTTTGTAAGCCGGATACTAACTCTTTCCAAACGGTAAAGAAGGCTCTCAATGAATTTCACAAATTCTCTGGATTGTTGCCTAACAAATCCAAGAGTATAGTATACATTGCTGGGATACAAGAAAATCAAAAAATTGATCTCTGCTCCATTCTGGGGTATCAACTTGGATCACTGCCAGTCAAGTATCTTGGGATCCCTTTAATTTCCACGAAGCTATCCTATAAGGACTGTCTACCCCTTATGAACAAATTACAAGCGAAGATAAAGAGTTGGGCTAACAAGGCATTGTCCTTTGCTGGTAGATTAATTCTGATTAAATCAACTCTGTTTAGCACTGTCATTTACTGGAGCCTGCACTTTCTATTCCCTAAAAAGGTTTGCATAGCCATCGAACAACTCTTCAGGCGATTCCTTTGGTCGGGTGTTGAACTCAGGAAGCATGGTGGTAAAATTGCTTGGGAGGAGCTCTGTTGCCCATTCAATGAAGGTGGTCTTGGCCTTCGTAAGCTCACAGATTGGAATAAGGCTGCCATGATCCGGCATGTATGGACACTTTGTTCAAACAAAGCCTCTCTGTGGAAAGACTGGTGTACTAAACACTTGCTGAAAACGAAGTGCTTCTGGCAATGTAAGGCACCTTCGGATTGCTCTTGGACATGGCGTAAGATCCTCAAACTCAGAGCTACTGCTGTCAGCATATCTAAATATCATATAGGCAATGGTGAAGTTGCCTCTCTGTGGTTCAGTAACTGGCACCAGCTAGGCCCTCTAATCCCCAAATTTGGAACTCGGGTTGCCTATGATACAGCCTT
>JAVXUM010153900.1:0-13991 GCA_035590655.1 Pouteria glomerata
GTGTTATCAAACTGAACCGAAACCGCCAGTTGAACATGTTCAAACGAGAAAGGAGAGGGTTTAACCATCCAGTTCAAGCATTACATTAATTGGATAAAAAACCAACTGACCAAATCAAAATACAAACATTTATGGCAAATAGCAAGCTACGAAGACTCAAAACAACAAATGAGTTTAAGATATACGTAGGAATTAAATATATAAATGAAAAAAATATATAATTTTTTATTAACAGTTGAACAAGCTGAACCCCTCTCACCAATTTGAGGTCCAGTTTGGTTCTGATAAATATCCTAATGGGTTAATAGCTGAGAATGAAAACCCTGATTAAAGTGCTTCAATGGCAAAGTCATCTCAGGTATATGCCAACAAACAGAATAAATTGACTATAATTATTCTAGCAGTACAATTCAGAACGTATACAGATAAAACTAAAGACATAAAAGCCACAGACATTTATATTTGAAAGCAATAATCAAAACTGAGTACGAAACTAAGCTTAAAGAGACATCATGTTGTTCCCAGTTAAACAAATAGTTTTAAGACTTAAATAGTAGAATCTACATCTTTAGACATCTCATTGTCCTTTACTAGCATTTGAGATAGCAAGCCCATCATCACAAATGGAAAAAAACCTAGGCATCAACACTTTGTATAGGATCCGTTTTGAATATTAACGATGATTTTGACCCAACAAACATAGCGATTCAATCATTCAGTTGTCCTGAACATTCAGGCAAGGCATGATTGGAAGATTCAAAATTTCAAATCTTAAACTTTAGTTACCTCACTAAATAAATGTTCATGTATTTCTGGAGATAACAGAATTAACAAGTATAACTTCAATTATTTTGATTTGTTGTAAACAAGAAGTTAGTTTATTGGATCAAAATTAAAATCAGAAGAATGGGGTTTTATTTGGCAAGGATGTATAACAAAAAATTGATCATATGTACTGATTGATCACCTTAAAAATAATAGTATAAACAATAACCAAAGCAACTTACCATCCCTAGGGTCTGTCTCCCTTGCTATAACCAAAATATCAGTGACAATAACCAGTAGGAAGACCCGAATCCTTGGACCCATTTCTCAAGAAAGAATGGTATTCTCAAACCAACTGATGTTCCAACAGAAGAGTTTTGAACTTCCCAACTATCTAGTACAGATTCTAATGTTGAAAACTAAATTCTACAACATTACATTGCTGTTATTACCAGTGAAAACTATTCTACAAATTCCAAAGACTGGGCAAGGTATGCAAGTATGCAACACACCATTGAAAAAGACCTCTTTGTCCAGCCAAGCCTCTCTGATATTTCAAAAATTATATAGAACCATTTGGTTGAAATTTTCTTGGCCATGTCAATAACTATAATAGAACAATTTATCCCTTCTACATTTTTTTATTTTTTTTTGGTATCTTGGTCTGTATAAGTAAAAACAAGCTGAAGGACCAAGTCTTTTTGCAGTTTCCATTGACGTGAAAAACCAGATATCAAATGTACATATTACAAACAAAAGCATACAAACACATAAATACACTTATATGAAACTTAAACCAAGGAATCGGGTAGGTGAGCGGACTGCCTAGCTCCTAGAGGGACTTCCTGGGGTTGTTTTTTTCTCCCTTTTTTTTTTTTTTTTTTTTTTTTTTTTTTTTTAAACCATTAGCATAGTTGACTGTTTCAAATGGACAAGGTAAAAATCACTACAAGCAGGGCTGATATGGGGCACCATTAAAGGGGGAATTTTTTTATTTTTACAGCCAATTAATGAAACCACAAAATCATTCTGTGAGTTATGATAAAGCTAAAACCGCAAACCCATTCTGTGGTTCTTTTTCTCAACCGTTAAAACCGTGTAACCATTATACAGTTTCTTCTTACTTTATTAAAATTGCATAATCATTATGCAATTTCCTCTTCCCTCCATTAAACACTTAATCCTCTCACTTTCAATCACTCATCCATACCCACATAGTGCTCTCCATCTATCTAAATTCTCTAACGGCCAGCTCCTCCTCCTCTCCTCTCTGTCAACTCTTCCTCACCGGCGTTATGCATTCATGCATGTTGATACAACAAATTTAAATTATAAGTTCTACGATTATTGTGAAATGGGTAGCAACCATGCTTATTGTATTCCAACTATGCATTGGTAGTTGATGACTTGATGGTTATTGTATTCCAACAATTCTAAAATCTTAAGTAATCTATTTAATCATTTGTTGCTATATGTGTTCTTGAATTGCTTCTTATTTGTTATTATTTTTTTCCTTGTATCATGCATTGGTGGCTTGTTGATGTCTCTCAACCTTGTTGTTCAGTGATAGGTTGGATCAGAGGTTGCTTTTGTAGTTTTTTACTTCTACACAGCTTGCTTTTTGCTGATTGATGTTGACAGGTTCAACATGGGTTAGTAGCAAAAATAGGTTGCAGTGGTTGGTGGTGGGAGAGAAACCACAGAATGATCGATTTCTTTTTTATTTTTATCTTTTTTTTTTTCAGTTGGTAAGAAACTGCATAATAATTATGCAGTTTTTCAATTGGTAAGAATTTAAGGGCTAAGAAAAAGAACCGTAGAATGGTTCTGCGGTTACATTGTCGATACTTTTGACAAAAAGTTCTCAACGACTTGTATTTGAGATTAATTTATTAATTAGCTGAAAAAAAAAAAGGCAAAAACTATCAAAACCAGAAAACATATATGAATCACAAAAAATGTAATAGAAGGTAATTAATTAGACTCACAAGTTATACCTATTTTCATACAGAATGCCATAACATATGCAATTTATTCATCCAAAGACTAAATGTACTTTTAATATATTACACTCAAAAGCATTATTACTTGTGAGACAAGATACATTATGAGAAGTAAAAAGTGAAATACATTTGCCATTATCTATATATATTATAGGATAAATTGTAATTTGCACACATGAGTTTTTTTATCAAATTTCACTAGAAGTCCTAAGTTTTTAATTGTAATAATTAAGCTTGACGAAGCTAAAAAGATAATTTAAATCCAGATCAATACCCCCGAATAACCACTTATAAAATATATTCAAAAAAATACTTTTAATCCTTTATACAAAGGTAATTCAATTGCTTGAAAACTTCTTCCATTTTGCACTCAAATCAATCAATGAAACAAAAAGTAATAATTTTTCTACACTATCTTCCTCATTTTTTGAAACTTCACACCCAACCTGTACTTGAAATCATATCAAAATGTAGCGATGCTAGCTCTTATAATTCTTCGGTCCAAGGATAATATGCAAACAAATAATCAATAGATTTGCTGTCCTTACGAAGGCAACACCAACTAATAACAATCCATCTTCTAGTAATGAAATTATCAATAGTAAGCCTTTTATCATGCATCAAGCACTATGCAAGAAAGGACACATTTGAGGATGCTCTAAGGTTCCATAAAACGTTGTAGAGAAAATCAGCTTCCCATTTCCCATTAAGGCATTATAGAACGATTTCACATAAAAAACACTAGACTCGGAGGTTGCCTCTCCCAACCTTCAAAGCATACAATTGAAGAAGAAAATCGGACACGGAGGTCCCCCCAAAAAAAAAAATAAATAAATAAAATAAAATGAGGACAAAACTTCAAAGCATACAATTGAAGAAGATTGAATATCAACTTCCAAATCTTAAAGATTTCTCAAAAAACAAATACCACAAGAAATATTGCCTCTCCCCATTGATAAATGATTATCAACCAAAGCTTCCTGATACCCACTTCTAAATGTTTGGGAACGAACACACATACACACACATACACACGTGCATATGTGAAAGTAATAATGGTGAGAAGATGAATGAGAAAATAAAGAAAAAATTATTAAATTGTTAAATGGATTTTCAAGGCTAAATTATGAATTAAAAAAAAATTATAAGTCGACAAGTGTCTGACCCATTAAATGGACGGGTGTTTGACACACATCGAAGAAGTACTCGATGGGTGAGGGATTCTAAACGTCCCCAACAGAGATGTAGAACCTTTTGCTTGATCTAAAACATTGCATGAAAAATACTTGGAATAAATATGCACAACCTATTTGCATAAATGTCCATTAGATCACTCAAAAACCTTCCTTGCATAACAAAATACATCCTCAAATAATGCCTACTTTTAGTATGCATCACTTGATGACAGAAAATTCTTTAATAATGCTAGTCAATTGACAGCACACACTCTTGCAATTATGAAACTAATAAAATGTTCTTAGCCCTCATGGTATCGTATCAACTACTGACCGTTTAAATTATGCAACACTGGATGTCAATTATCTTTTGGTTGCCTTGAAGGCAAAGCATCGCAGATAGCATTCCCTTCAAAAGTACCACTCTAAAGGCGAGGATTCAAACCTTCAGGAGTTTTAAAAACAACTAGAAAAAATTCCTTTCAACCCCCACCACTCAAAGAAGATAATAATACTAATAATAACAATAAGGAGAGACACCAAAATAGTTGTAAGGAAGTTCAAAGGTCATCTATTGAGCAGTTATATGTGGCATACTAAACCATGTAACTCTGGATTCCTCAAACTGATAAATGCATAGTATTCTAACATAACATGTCAACTGTACAACTCTTCCAATCCATACTTTTGAAAGGCTAAAGAATATACGAAGCAAAGAAGTTGACTTTAGTGTAAGAACCAAGGGATTAGATACTGTCACCTGCTTAACAAAGTAATTGAACTTCCTCATAAACTGTTGTAGTACATGCTGCACGACAGGAGAATGATCAGCTTGACCCTCGGCAACAAGTGTAATTTGTTGCTCAATGAAACTCTGAATGTCAGTTAAACAGAGATCTGGATCAATACACTGATAGCCCCTTATTAGGCTGATGTTGGAACCAGGCTCCTTCCATCCTTTACTTGCAATTTGAAGGCAAGGTGGATAATAAAATCACGGTCACAACTAGAAATAGGAAAGCACACAAACAAACCAAATGGCACAAAACCAAAAGGCAATAAGTTGCTAGTACAAACCTGAACATAATTCTTTTCACAGATATTGTAGATATGAACAGGAATGGATGCATCCGTCCCTATTCCATTCTTCTCCATCAGAGAGATAAGATCGCTCTCACTAACATAATCTGGGAGTGCAATATCCCTCTGAAAATTAAATCTCAATTATCTAATTCAAAAGTGTGGCAATAACTGAACAGCTACACCATTATTTTCCATTTTATATTTGATAATAAAAAAATGTTAGAACAATAAATCTCAGAAGCTGCATTTAGTAAATGAGTGGAAAAAATGGGCACGGTTGTAATTTGATTCATTCCTCAACAAAAGCTAATGCAATGGCTAGGCAGAATAAACCAAACATGCCAAACGACTAGTATTCCATTAACGATTTGGTTCCAAAAGAAGGAATGCCCTAGGAAGAGGTGTTTGGCTTGACCAATCAAGGACCGAGAATGGAACGTATGTTAACTCAAAGTTTGGGAAAATATCTTCATTACTTATCACTAATTCTGATTTATTTAGCACATTACCAACAATAGATTATATAGAAATGATATTTCAGATATATAGAAAATAATGTTGATTGCTAGATCATGTACAATCTATCTTCAGCATGAAGAGTGGAACAGAAACAAAAGTGCTGTTGCTGACGACATTGGAGCTGCAGAAATGGTCAGAAAAAACTAGAAATGCTAGGAAAGAGTGCTTGAAGACAGCCACTAGTCAATTTGCGTAATGCTCTTTTGATGGGAGAGAACCCATTAGCTTCACTAAAAAGTCAAACCTGATGAAGAAAGAAAGGGAAAAAAAAATGTACATAAAACCTCTAGCATTTAATGATCAGTATTTCTTTATGCAATATTTTTCAAAACTTGAATTATGATTATTGATACATATAAATAATATGATTAGTAAATAACTTATACACATCAGATCCTACAAATTAATAAAACATGATTTATAAAAATATATATCTGTATTGTTGCTTAGTTGTAGAAACTCTGATAATTCTTTAGAACATCAAGTGTTTAGCTATGAATCCATACAAGTGGGTGGGTTTTTTTTCTTTTTTTGATAAATAACTGATTGCAGCTTTTTTGTCTTTGTGGAACGAACCATACATAGTAGTACCTGCCTATTCCAGCATGCCCTTTAGGATTCATCAGTGCAAGTAATAAATAAATAAATTAAAATATGTATATATTTGAGTGTATTCATTGAAGTACAAACATTTACGAGTAGAAGTTTATGTGCAACATACATATTTCCTATTTTAGTACGAAACATTTGTTCTCAAATCTAGTAATTAGACCCATAATTTACCATAAAATTCATTTATAAACATTTTCACAAGGAATATAGTTGCAAATTGCAAGATTGTGTGCGTGAAAGCATAATACATTGCCAGGTTATCTCATCACATACTACCAAGGGGATATGTTGAGAGAAAATAAATCAATATAAATGATAAAGCTATCCCCCTCCCTAGCATCTTAAGCTTCTAGGTGAGATGATAACTAACTCTTTACATGATATTAAAGCAAACAAAGGTGCTAAGTTGAAACCTTATATCATCCCAAAAAAGTCAATAGTGCCATACATTTGGCTCTTTTGAAAAAAGTAAGCCCGGCCGCACGTATGGGGGAGTGTTACTAAAGTTGAACCCTCTCTAACAGCTTAACCTCTAGGTGAAATGGTGATCAACATTAATAGTGTGAATATTACTAGAGAAAAAAATTACATAAAAAATTTATCTAATAAAACATAAAACTTTTAACAAAATGTATCTACTAAAAGAGGCCTTTTCCCAGAAATTGTGGGTTCTCTATGTCAATCCTATTTTACCATTTGGCACAATCTGGCACAATCAAAATTCTATTTTACTATTGGGCACGACAAACTCTAGCAAGGGCAGAAACTTCCCAAGTTTACTAGAATCAATTTCAAAGGCCATGGTCAAAGTTTCAAATAAGCCACAAGCAAATTTCAAAAATTTAACTCAATACCTGTTATAACTTAACCCTCGAAATTTCTATTCTCTCCGTTTTGTAAATAGAGGAAGGTTTTTCTCATTTGGAGCCAACCATGGCATGATAGATGCATATCCCTTGACTATAACGTTCTGCCCAACACAATGGAAGAGTTCTCCACAAAGAAAATTCAAATTGTCTTCCTGAAGCAGATGTTAGAAAATGCATTCCATGGAACAAATCAGCTCTTAATGATTAGTACATAATCCAAATCATTCTTTAAAAGATAAAAAAAGTAAAGAGAACAATAGAAAATATGGAATTATAATATTTTTATTATGGTAAGTATAAATAGGAACTCTAAATATTATTGTTCCAATCAAGCACTAGTGTTATCTAAAACACTGAGAAACCATGGCACCAAGAAAAGTCAGTGACCATGGCTAGTTATTAAAACTGAAATGCGTCCGCAACTGGAAACTTAAATATGTAGTGAGAAAAATACAAGAGCTTCAGCAATACATTGATCATCATAACACCACCTCCCCCCCTCTTCTTGCAAAAAAGAAAAAAAAAAAAAAGACAGTGCATCAATTGGTCAAACTCAAATGCCCCCTTTTATCTAGTGCTCATTTGCAAATAAAGGATAAGGAGGAATTTTCAAGGAATGGAGAGCCATTGTATAGATTAAAGTCTTTTTTGGCCATATTGGAAGAGCCATTGTATGGATTAAAAAGTCTCTTTTGGCCACATTGTTACTTATTATTAAACATTGTATCATGTAACTTTTAGCTTACTTGGAGAGGCTTAGTTCAATAGAAGGGAATTGAATGGCATTGGGACGAGAAGGGAATAAAATGTCTATTCCATTCCCATGTTGGCATACTAACATGAAAAACATGGGAACAGAAGCATTCCCATTCCCATAGTTTGATTTCATATTTTAAATATAGTGAAATGGAACAAGATGCAATAAACTAAGAGTTACATGAGAACAGATGCTCAAATTTCAACAAAGCCTTGATCGAACTCCAAAAAGCAGCATGTCAATTGTTAACTTTTTCCTTGTTTGGCAATAAATTATTGCCTTGCCTTCAAAGAAAACCAATATCAACATACTAATTGATGATAAGATTGCAACCTAGAAATCAAGTTAATCATTGAGGACACATAAATGAAGTATTGCAAGCATGCAGCAAGATTCCTCCAAAAAAGCATAAATCTAGAAATCCAATTAAACATTGAGTATACAAAAACAGAAGTACAGAAATAAAACATCAAAGTTGGCCAATTAAAGAATATACATGCCAAAGAAGAGAAGAAAAAAGTATGTAGATGCTAGTGCAACCTGACTTTGCTAATCAACTAATGATTTTATCTTAGAAGCAAAATGTTTCTTAAGCTGTTTCTACCTCTTTGCTCTAAGTTCTTTTGCAATTCATATTTAACCAAAAAAAAATAAAATAAAATTAGATCCTATAGACTAAGATGAAAGAAACATGAAAAAATAATGGAAAGAATTAAAGGGAACAACAAATACATACAGTACCTCCCCCTTTTTCCATTTTTTCAAGTGTAATCAGCCATAACTTTTAGTTTTATATTAAGAAGAAAGATCATTAAATTAGCGCAAAAATTACTCTAGCAACAAACATTTCAAAATTATTTCTCTAAAATAACGGCACTAAAAAGGAGCCTCATAGCATATAAAGGAAAAACAGGAAATATATATACATAAAAAGTGTAAAGGTTGCAAAATCCATCAAACAAATAAGGGAAACTAAATCAACACTAGAGCAACAGGAACAACCTGAAAACAACAGTGCAGAAATTGCCAACCATTTTTAGTTTGTCTACAGGTGCATGTTCATATAGCCAGTAAAGAACAATTTAATTAAAAATTTATTAAATAAGATTTAGTTGTAAAACAAACATATCGATGTTTAGCACAGACCGTTTACAGCATTGACTTGGTTAAGAATATACTCTCGTTCTTTTGGATTAAGCAATATTTGTTGGGTTTTTGATAATGCTACATAGAAGACATCATGTTCTTGTGGATTAAGCAATATTTGTTTGGTTTTTGATAATGCTGCATAGAAGACATCATGTTAAACTCACTATTAAATCAAATCAAATGCTAGACAAACATTCAACCATTTTATTTAATTTTCGATGGCTTCATAAGACTTTAATAATACCCAATGGCTTCATAAGACTTTAATCACGGAACAAACTCAATTTTTTGTTTGTGAACTATGATTGAATGGTTAACAATGTGAACCTTAGTTCTTTAAATTGTTCGAGTTGATTACTCTTTAGTATGGTTGTATGTTGGTTATTCTTTACATGCTTTCCATATTCATGTTCATGGCATTGCATATATATATATTATTGTGAGGTAACGTGAGCACAAGCCGTCCGTGCTCACGCCCCTATAGATGTCATTGCAGGACCTGGACCTGATGTCTAGATGACCTAATGCTTAAGTAGGGAGTTTGCAGGAGGCGTCTCAAAATTGGCCTAGCTTGCATTTAAATTTTTTTTGTGAATGTGCAACAGGAAGGCAACTGGGAAAGTTATGTATTTTTGGGAACATGAATGTAAATCTATTTTTGGAGTAATATAAACTTATTCTTTTGGGGGTATGTAATGGCCCTAAGGCCAAGTGATGTAAATCTATTTTATTTTACATTTTAGTCTCTTGTGTGGATCCTAGGTTGTTTAAATATTAAAAATTAGCAGGTGCTTCTAGTGTATGTTGGAAATATATGTTACAGGTATCAAATTATAACAGTTTAGACCTATATATATAAGGGGAGGTTTTGCGGGTCCAATGCGTGACTGTTGTGCGGCTCTGATGTTATTGGCTTAGTAATTCATGTTGTGTATGTTTCACTCACCTCTCGGGTCCCCGGACTCGGGGCGTGACAAAATGAAAAGGTTTTGAATTATTGAAGCTCTATATATATATATATATATGATTTAATACTCATTCTTTTGTTAAATGATTACATTGTTATTGATTAATTATGATTACTAGAATATGATTAGTTGTTTATATTAAATGATGTTAATTATTTGATTACGATAAAAAAAACTTGATTATGATGAAAATAATATGGTAATTTGATTTGAAATATGATAAGTTATTATTGAAATAGATAATGAAAGTGGAGCAAAATAATGATATGATATGTATTGCTTGCCGATTATGATGATATGTTATGGACAAAATGTGATGATGATAATGGAAAAATATGAGAAAATGTGATTGTTGTTATGTGACAGGGATGGAGCGTACTAGAAAATATAAAGAGTACATAGATTACCTTATGATTGAAAGACCCAAAAGCTGCATAGGAATTTGGTATTCATGCTGGTAGATTAGTAGTTTATAACATGATGTATATTGTAGCCAATCGTGGCCCTAAACGACAACATATTTTGGTTCATCGTTTTATTGTTTGTTAGCCTATAGATACGATGTTAGTTGTACTCACTCCGTAGATTTATATGTAAATGAGAATGTAATTATGAATTGATGATTATGAGTTAAGAAAGATTATAACCAGATTAAATGTCGAGATTTATGATGATGGTTCCAGTATTTGAATTTTTAAGATGTATTATGATGACATTAGGAGATATTATTCATATATATGATGATCTTTATACTCTGTTTTGATGATATATTATGATTATGTTGGAGACATTGATTTACATATTGATTATGTTACATGTTATCGTTTTACATATTATATATGCTTTTATTATGCTCATGGCACAACTGAACTAGTGCTTACATCTCTTCAAAATTTCTTACAGGTCTTAAACTAAGACTTAGGTAGGCCTATGATTAGATTTGATAATGCGTTTGTTGAAGTAGATATCTCGTATTTAAAATTTAAAATTTAATTATTTGGGGATGTAATATTTATTTAAATATAGAGATTATTTGATTGGATTGTAAAGGTCAAAATGCCAAGATTTTATTTTAGGTTTGAGTTGAAGCATTGTGGATCTATTATTATTTATTATTATTAAGATTGCTCCAGAGTGATTGTGTGGCTCTGATCAAGGTTAAGAATAATTGATGCTTGTGATGTGTGACTCATTCACTTATTCCTTACGTCATGAAACTCAAGACAAGACAGATTAATATCAGAGCAGAAGTTAGAATATCTAACGGATAATGAAAATTTACCATTATATACTGCAATTAACATTTATTTATGTTAAAAAAACAGACTAATTGGTATTTTGTGGTATTATTGGTAGTAAAAGCAAACGGAACTGGGAATATTGCTAGAATGGTGACCTTACTGGTAAAGAGATGAAAACTTAAGAAGCATCCTTAGTTAATGGTAAGTAAAACCAATGTGTGAGTGAGTAGTGTAACCAGTGGTGGTCTGGTGGGCTTAGGCATAAGATTTGAAAGATGTTTTATTAGTAGTTTTGATAATAGGAGTGACGGTTAAATGTGGTTGTGAATGTAATAGAAAATTTTAAAATTTAAAGTTCAAGAGGGTTATAGAGTCTAAGTTAGTGACCCAAGGATTTATTGAGATTGCATTTTATTGATATGTGACATGTAATTGTGAAATAATTTTAAAGTAATAATGGTAATGGTAGAGATTTATATCTTGAAATGGATGAGTTACCAATTTGATAAATAGTGATTGATCGTTAATATGGATTAGTGATGATTATTTATCTAATGATACCGTAGTTCAGATTTAAGATGAGGCAATAATAATGTTGTCTTCTCCATTAATAATATTAAGCACATTCGGAAGTTGTCACGCCCCGGGTCCGGATACCTAAGGAGTGAGTGTAAATCATACATAACATGAAAACACGGTCACTATATCAGAGCAAGCACATTGGTCATGCAACGAACCCACAAAACTTCCTCTGCTATATAACGACCTAAAATCATTCAAGTGGGTACCTAATAGAAATACCTGTGCAATATATAAGTTGTCAAACAACCGTGCAGTGGTTTTATATTCTAATCAAGCACTCTCATCCAAGACCACACCCACCATCACATTAACCAATATATATGTATAACAATCCTACTATCTTGAACTTTTATCCATCTGTACAAGTCTTGGCCTTATGGCCATTACAAATCCAAAATCGAAAGAATAATATATACATCACGATGTTTTCTCAAAATAAATTTAAAACATGTATAACTAGTCTAGTCTTTGCAAAAATGTGTGCCTCTCCTCGGTCAGCCCTTACTTGAGATCCCTCCTAATCGTCCTGAGTGGGTCCTGCATGGACATCTGTAGGGACGTGAGCACAGACGGCGTGTGCCCACGATATACTCACCATAATATAAATATGATGCATGTACTGATCATGATATAAATACAAATAATCAACAAGAAACCAATATCCACAACTTGGTATTCATTATCTCATGGTACAATGGATAAGCAAGTCTCATAACCCATATGAATGTCAAAGTATAAGCGTTAGCAATGTTTAAGCCATTAACTTATTTGTCTTGTGCATGCATCACACATTAACATTCACACAACCATTGGGGATTGGGTACCACTCCGGCGTCCTTGTTCCGGACGACGCCACGGCCCCCAGCGTTCTTTAGGACGGTAACCCAAGGCGATGCTATGCCCGAGTGTATATATAATACACTGCCCTCATTTTGTAGGCTACTAACCTATTGGTATGAAACACCAAACCCTGCGCAGGTTCCGAGACTTACAACATGAGGGTAATCTCAGACCCTTTTTATTTTTCGTACCCCCACAATCCCCGACACACAACCAATCATTTCGTTTTCTTATCTTTTCATTAGGTTTATAAGTCATGTGTTAAGTTCACATGCAGCACACTCCATTTTGTGATTTCATATTATCAACACAAGTTATCCCAAGTGTTTTCACAAGCATTATTATCTCAACCCAAGTCCCATGCATTTAATCAAGTCAAGTATTACATGCTATAACCAAGAGATAACATATATATGAAATGAAGAGGGGGAAGTTCATTTATGATGTTCAACATGGTAAGGGTGATATGGAAATTCATGAAATGGGGTGTCAAACAAAGTTGAGGGTCAGCAAGGGGGTCAGGCGCCCCAGCCTAAGTCAGGCGGGCACCCCCAGAGAGAGGGATTTCTCATAAACAGTAGCTCGGGTGCCCCACCTCATCAGGCGGGCGCCCTACCTCAGGTGAACAGTACCCGGGCACCCCCCCTCAATCAGGCGGGTGCCCCCAGAGAGGGAAATTCGGGTAAACAGTAGCTCGGGAGCCCTACCTCGGGTGAACAGTGCCCGGGCGCCCAACCTCAATCAGGCGGGAACCCCCAGAGGGGGGAATTTCTCCGGGTTTTGACCAACTTCAGTTTCTTACCTCCATACTCCACCCTTGTTCATTTTTAAGAACCAATTACCATCATACATCCATTTTTCCCTCTTCCAAGTTTACTCTAACTTAGAGTTCTTAAAGTTTTCTTCCCTCTCCTTCCATCACTCACTATCATGCAAACACACTAAATCATTAACTCTACCCTAACTAGGTTCCAATAGATTGGTTTGTTCTCTACAAGGGTTCATGACTTCCTTGGTTATTTTCCACTTCTACGAGAATTCAAAGGAAAAGAAAAGAGCTTCAAATTTATATTATGAGATGAGAAGTTTCCCTACCTCAAACTTAAGCTCAAACTCTTCAAATACTTCAAGAATTCCAAGAACTTCCAAGTAGCTCCAAGCTTCAAAATCTCAAGAACTCAAGCTCCACTTGAATTCTTCTGCTTCCTCTTGCTTCTTTCTCCACTTTTCTTATTGGTTTTCTTCTTCTTTCCTTCTTCTTCTACCTTCTCTCCCAATTTTCTCTCCTAGCTCTCCAATGGCCGAATGGTTTCTTTCTTAAGTAAGTTGATCTCTCTCTCTCTCTCCTAGATATTTAGTCTTGCAATTAAACTAACCAAAATATAGATGTATACATATATATTACACTCTTGGCCGGCCAAGCTTCCT